>JBBDGT010000184.1:0-136784 GCA_037306005.1 Rhinophrynus dorsalis
TCCCTGATAGGCATGTTGCCCCTTACCCTGCCTTCCCAGCTGCGGTGGATGAGACGCAGGTCCCCACCAGCAGCAATTGTATGGCCCAACTGATGGGTGGGAGAGAGCCCATCAGTCCCCAGGACCCCCCTGCTGTGGTGAGTGTAGAAGAGCTCACCAACAGCCCCAAGATGTTGCCCCCTGGTTTGTTGGAGAATGCCCTGGGAGCAGAGCAGTGTGTGCTCCCCAGGGTCACGGATGGTGCCGCCTTTAGGAATGGGACTGCGGTCTCCCTCAAGGCAGAGGAGGGCCTTGTGTGTGATGGCCTACAAGAGGAGGACCCCAGCGGACTGGAAGAAAGCAGTGCTGCTGGCCCTCCTGAGGATATGTTGTGTGACCTGATGGGTGGAGAAGAGTGCCCCATCAGCCCCCCTTTGACCCCTGGCCTGGTGAGTAGGAGCGAGCTCACCAGGGCCTGGGATACCCCTGCTGTGGTGAAGGAGATGCAGGTCCCCACCAGCAGCCCCAGTCCGTCCCCTGTTACTACTGCCCTGGAGAAAGGGAACAGTGTCTTCTCCAGGTATATGAATAAGATTGCAAGGAGGATTGAGTGTGCCCTCCTCCCCAAAACAAGAGATGGCCCTGATGTGGGGGGCCAGGAAGAAGAGGGATCCAGCAGGCTGCCACCCTGCAGTGCTGCTGCTGGCCCTGGAAACCCTATGTGTTGCCCAAGACCCCCATGCTGGAGAGTAGGAGAGAGCTCTCCAGTCCCCTTGTAACCCCTGGCTTGGTGTGTGGGAGCGAGCGCACCAGGTCATGTGAAGTCCTGGCTGAGATGAGTGGGACAACAGTCCTTCAGCCCAGAATTTGTCACCCCTTTTCCTGAGACCCCTGGCCTGGTGAGTGGGACCACGGTCCTCACCCAGCAGTCTGTTGTAGCCCCTGTTCTGGAGAACCCCACCTTGGTGAGTAGGACTACGGTCCTCACCAGGGACCCTTTTGTTGCTCTGGCCCCAAGGAGTGGGACCACCGTCCTCCGTGGGGGTTGTTCTACTTGCCCAGTACTTTGGATGCCTCTACGCTGGGTGAGGGAATCACCAGTTTGTCCAGAGACCCTCTGAGTACTGCCCCAGCCCAGGAGAGTGGGAAGAACATCCTCTCCTGTCCCTCTGGGGCACTTACCCAACTAAAAGGGGAGATGTGCCCCTCTCCCCATACTTTGATTCCCAGGCCACTGAGGCCTCAGAGACACAAGTACCCAAGGGAGATCCACCGTATGGACTGGCTATGGACCCTGAACCACTGGCCCCAGACCCAGGAAAGTCTGACCCCAGCTCTACAGGGAGCCTGGTCCAGAAGGGGCCTCCCAATTTGGTGCTAGCCAGGACCAGAAGGCACCAGTTTCCCTGGCCCAGGACCAAGGACCAAAATCTATTGTATCTGCCATCATCATACCTGCTGGAAGTGACTGACACAATCTAGCCATCTTTACACATTTGAGTGCCTGAGGGGTACGCAACGCATGCATAGCAATGCTTTGGATACCTCTCTGGCACTCAAAGGGTTAATATAAGGAATTCCTTTCTCTGCTGAAGACCTGTTACTCTCTCACATTGGACCCTTTGCATTTCATAATATACTGGACAACACAATTACACTTTGTGAGACCAAACATCTGGTAGCAGATGGAAAGGTCACCTGTGCCAGAGGTAAGCCAACACAGACAGGTTCTAAACTGCTGTTAGACAGGAAAAACGTCTGTGTGTTGGGGTGCGATTTGTGGCCCTCCAGCTGGCGCTGGACTGTAAATCCCATCATCCTCATCTGAGTGTTGGGAGTATGGAGGGCTGCAGATTGCCCACAACCTGTGCTAGAGAAAAAAGTGTGCACTTATCCATAGATTGTTTTAACCCTTTGAGTGTCAGAGAGCTAGCTAACACACCTGTCACGTGAATATTCCTTCTCCCCTTATGTTTAAAAGGGGAACAGTTTTCCCAGCAAAAATGAACTTGTACATTATTTTATGTGATTTTTGCCATAAAATAATCACAGAACTAAACTTGCATCATTCTAAGTGAAAATGGAGCTATACCCTTAAATATAAACTAGATCATGTAGCCTGACCAGATAATTATAATAGAAATCATAGTTCAATAATTCAAAGTCTAACAAGGAAAATATTTAAATTATACAAGAATTTCCACAATACGAGGCATACTGCACTCCATCCTGTCACTTAAAATAAATACATATTCCAATATAAACATGTATACAGAGTATACATGACCTCGCTTATATCTGATTGTCGCCCGTTAGGGCTGGACTATCAGTGTCACTCTGAGCAATCAAAATATACAGTCAGATGTCACAGTTAATATAATCTTTATTTATGTGATGTTCTCATTGTTGTCTATGCATGATGTTTCATTGCATGATGTTCAGTGGTGTTTTTGATTGCTCCTTTAAATATCATACTGATGGATTTCAGTGTTGGGCAGGTCCATTGAATACAATCTGTAGGGTGTAAAATAGCTTAAAGGTTGAAGGAAACTTGCGATTTTGTACAGTGCACTGCTGTTGGGCACAGTTTCTCCCTCTTCTGTTGGATCCTCCGGAATTTCAATCACGACGTGATCGTTTTTAGGTGTCTGTCCTTCTGGAAAACCACCCTGAATGTCACTGCCCTTAATCATTTCAGCCAGTTCATAGTCCTCTGCAGAACTCTCCGAAATATCAGTTTCTGCAACGGTTGGTGCGATTTTGTACAGTGCACTGCTGTTGGGCAGAGTTTCTCCCTCTTCTGTTGGATCCTCCAGAATTTCAATCATGACGTGAGCGTCTTTAGGTGTCTGTCCTTCTGGAAAACCACCCTGAATGTCACTTTCCTTAAACATTTCAGCCAGCTCATACTCCTCTGCAGAACTCTCCGAAATACCAGTTTCTGCAATGGTTGGTGTTCTCTCCTGCTCTGCTTTAGGACTGTCAGCAACAGGTACAAGAAATGGTTCATCTGAAGGATTCTTAATAAAATCTTCAGGGTCGGCTGCTGGCGTATTCTCTGCTGCTGGATTCTCGGCGACGTCTGTTAAGGCAGGTGCAGTTTCCTGCTTTGCTGAGTGATCCTCAGCAACTTCTACAGAGGCTGGTGGTTTATCTTCCATCTCTGCAGGATCTTCTAGAATGTTCTCATATCCTTGTTCACATTCCAGTTCTTTTGAAGGAGCCTCTAAAATATGTTCATATGCTGGCTCCAGTTCCTCTTCTACTGAAGTAGTTAGGATAACTTCATGTTTTCGTTCAGATTTCTGTTCGGTTGAACAACCCATGTTGGTTTCAACATCTGAACTTTTCTTCTCTCTCTTCTTACGACATAAATTGCACAGCGAGATTATAATGCGTGCAAATATGATACTAATAATAAGTATCATGAAAGGTATATAAAGAAATACCAGACCAAATCCGTTAACGACAGTTGAATTGTCTGCAAGTGCTGGATTAGGTACCATCAACAGAAATAAGTAAAAGCATATCATTCTCCCTAAAGAAGCCATTGTGCTATCCAAGTATTCTGTATAAGAAGTGTGTTGGGAATGATACTTGGCACTGCCTTATATTCAGGATTCCATAAAGATGCATCACACATCCACTGTGATGTATTAATCTCACTTCAGCAAAAATGTATTGATTATACAGAGCAACACCACAAACCCATTGTGATGTCACTGTGCCACTTCAGCATATGTGCTTATCTGACCAAGCTACATCTCTTGTACATGGAGATATTATAGTCTCACTTCAGTACATATTTACTGGTACAGAAGACAAATGGCAGTTTGCCTCCAGATTTGATAGACAACAACATGTCAGCTGTTTAAGTGTAGTATAATGACAACTGCATTCTCCTGAAAAAAATGCTATAAAACTAAGGTTGACTAACCATATTTTAGAAAGCAAAACTGTCTAATATCATGCTGTCATCTGTTTAACCCTTTGAGTGCCAGTGTGGTACAGAACGCATTGCACTCTGGCACTCAAAGGGTTAACAAAACAATATAATCTCCATTTCCATCTGTAATGTGAAGCAGAATGTACGTATAGCCAAGGCTTTTTATGAATAAATACTTCATCTCTTGCAAAATGGCCTGTGATTTAAAGTCATTGCAAGTGGTAACAAACCGTAAGACAGTAATATTAAAGAGGACCTATCACCCCTCTACAAGTGTGGCTTAAATGATCACTTATGAAGCGAATATGAGATTTTCTTTATTATTTCCAGTTTTTAAAACTCTGTTTGGTTGAAAATTAACGTTTACAGAATGCCCTGCGACCTACTTCTGGAAAGACTGTGGGTACAGCTCTCTACCCCAAATCTATCACTCTGCCTCTGATCCCATCCCTCTATCCAGCCTCCTCTGATGGCGGAGGCGTCTCTCTGTAAGCTGGAGCTCTCTCATTGGCTAGATATTGATCTCAGCCAATGAGAGAGCTCCAGCTTACAGAGACACCTTCGTCATTGGAGGAAGCTGGCTAGAGGGACAGGAGTAGAGGCAGAGTGATAGACTGTGGGTAGAGAGCTGTACCCGCAGTCTATCCAGAAGTAGAGTGCAGGGCACTCTGTAAACATTAATTTTCCATTCAAATAGAGTTTTAAAAACTGGAAATAATAAAGAAATTGTCATATTCACTATATAAGCTATCAATTAAGTCACACTTGTACAGGGGTGATAGATCTCCTTTAAGGACTAAAACGGAAATAAACAGAAAAAAAAACAGCCTATTTAACATTAAATATAAATAAGTGACTGTTCTTAGAAGGACACTTTGGGGTTCTGCACTAAGGCATCATAAAGAGGTGATAAAGTGAAGATGACTTCTCCAGTGATATCCCTTCTCCAGTTCCTATGCTAATCTATGGAGCCAATGCACTAAGATTTCATCAGTTTTGGAGATCTCAGTGAATAGTCTCTATAGAATAACATAGGAACTGGAGAAGTAATATCACTGGAGAAGTCATCTTCTTATCAATCTTTAGTGCATAAACCGCCTAATTAGGTGAGGACTTCTGATACACAAATTAACAGCCATATATTCTTAGGGTATTTTAATCCTCTCTTGAAATTATCCATTGTATCTGCCATCAGGGCTGGTGCAAGGATTTTTGCCACCCTAGACAAAACCTCATTTTGCCATCCCCTTGGCTCCGCTCCTTGTGTCCCGCCCCTTTATGCCCCGCCCACTTACCTGGGACACCATCAGTGGACAATTCTGGGGCAAACTAACTGCACCATAGGAGAGAAATTACCAATGATTTAAATTGGGATTTTAACCATTTCAGTATTAGACAGGTCTCAAGCGCTTTGCTTCTCTACGTGTTGAAGAGCTCTGTAGCAATCAATGTGTTAAAAGTCCCAATTAAATTATCTGGAGCTTTGGAAAAGTTTATTTCTCACCTAGGCCTAGATTTAAAGCCAACCGTTAAACCAGCCGCTAAGTGAAAAAGGCACATCGCTCGCAAATAATACAGGAGTTACGGCAGATTCAATAGCTACTCTACGAGAATAGCTATCGAGCGTAGGCACACAAAAAACACGTAACACAAAACCCGTTGTCGCTCATGTTAATGCACAACGGGCGGACAAATCACACGATAACTGAGCTCCAAACAACATGTAACATAACGGCTGCCGTTGTCAAGCAACCATGATTGATGCCAAAACAAATTCAAACACACATCCAATCCCAAAGCCCCAATGTATCAAATAACTTCAAATACACCTATATATACCCAAAAATAACCGCCACACACTGTCTGTTATCGAGTTCTTCAGAGCCAGATATCAGGACCCAGGAGCGGAGGATAGTGATCAGAGAGAGGGAGACAGGAGCGTTCATTGGAGGTAGAGGAGTTTTGGAGTTTGGAGAGAGGAGAGCATTGCACAGAATACGACACATAGCACACCTTTGCACATATTACATACACACATACAAACAGATACACATACATACACATAGTCCTTTTATTTTATAACACCTCACACATTTTACTTTTATTTTTGACAGTGTGAATCTGGGAGTGAAAGTGTGTGACAGAGAGTGACTGGATCGAGTGTGTCTGTGAGGGCCTGTGGGAGTGCCTGGGTGTGACTGGGTGAATGATGGCGAGGAGAGGAGGACAGGAGAGAGGGATGGGGAGAGTAGTGGAGGAGGAGGAAGATCAGGAGGGGATCCCTCAGCAGAGCAGGGGTGGGAGAGGGAGATCCGCAGGGCGGAGGGGGACCCGGCCCACAAGAGCAGGAACACGCAGGACAGGGACAGAACCTGCAGTGGGACGAGGGGTAGTTGCTGGGGAGCACCCCACACAGTCAGGGTCAGACCAGGCAGGGCACTCCGGCTCTGAGTCATCCCATGCCAGAGCTGATGAGGCCAGGATCAGAGACCCAAAGTATACAGAGGAGGAGAACACGGCTCTTGTGGAAGCTGTCCTGGAGAGGCAGAGTGTTCTCCACCCGACAGCGAAGGTCCCTGGCCTGTCAGCGAGGAGGAAAGCAGCCTGGAACCAGATCTGCAGCCGGGTCAACGCGGTGGCTCCATGCAGACGGGACGTGGAGTCCATCAAGAAGCGATGGGGCGACTGCCGGAGGGTGGTCAAGACCAAGCTCTCCGAACTCGCCAAGCACGCCCGAGGCACTGGAGGTGGACCACCTGTCCCTATCACCTTCTGCGGCTGGGAGGAGATGGTGCGCCAGAATATGTCCCCAACCCTGATCGAGGGGGTTGTTGGAGGAGCTGACACTGGGGATGAGAGGACCCTCCACACTACCGGTAAGTGCAACACTACAGAACAACACACTACAGCAACCAACACCAGCTGCACACACACTCACACCTCAACACATGGCCATCATTCATGCACACAACTGCACCAACACAGCACCCTGAGGGTTAAAAACAGGACACAACACAAGGACAAATATCAAGGTCCAACTTGGAACAAACCTGTCCAAGTCCTACTTCAACCCTCCTGTCGCTGTGCTCATCACACACAATACACAAACCATGCAGTTCCAAATGTCGACTGTCATCACTGTTCACACACAATGTCACCCATGTCCCCGCTGGGATGTCAGCACTTAACCCCTCGAGTGCTAGAGGGATCATCAATGCATCGATCAACAATGCTTTGGCAACCCCTCTGGGACTCAAAGGGTTAACCAGACAACAATCAAGTCAATAGGCCAACGATCACATGCTACACAGGGGACATTCACTAAGCGGTGACAAACAGATGGTGGAGAGAAATTCACCCTTACACATCCTCATTTCACCAATACCAGTGTTAGCCTATGGAGAATATGCAATAACATGAATCAAGTTGCTAAGGTCCCATCGTATACACTCCATAGAAAACACTGGAAATGGGGAAATGAGATCACTGGAGAAGTCAGCATCATGTACACTCCATCATGTCAACAACACCGCTTACTGAATCACAAAAAGGATGGAGCAGGTCACACATCACAGTGGCACTGAGAATAACTGCTTGTATGTGCAACACACAGGCCTCAAACAATACCCCAGAATTAAAGGGGGAAAAAGTAGGCCTTGGTGTTGTGTCTGCAATCATTTACCCTAACTTCAAATGACATATCTCACATCTGATTCCCACATGGATCCTCAGGGGTGCTGATGCCATGGATGGATGGTACACCAGACACTGTTTGCAGGATACACATGGGAACCAAATATCATCCATTGTACCTTGGTCACCAACAGGCCATGAATGATAGATATCTCGGATTGAGTACGGTTGCCTCACTCAGAAGGATGGATGGGCTCATACTCAAAGAAAAACAGGCCTCAATCAGAGATATCCCTCACTACTGGCGTGATTGTTGCCCTTCAGGATTCAACTGGAACACACGACATGGACAGGATCCTGTCCAGTTCATCAATCTCTGATTGCCAGGGTGGTATCCCATGCCCTACAATGAAATGCATAGGATATGATCCTGACAACCAGAGAGTCACCTGTCAAGTAATGAAAAATTGTGAATTGGACGGGATCAGCTAAGAAGATAGGGTTGAATAACACTTGATTCCCACTGCACATCTGTTCAAACAAAGATATGCACACAAAGGAAAATGGTCAGATATGTACCTTTCAAATGGCTCAAAATATGTCCCAACACGGTGTGAACCCAGAGATCATCTCACTGCCTGTGATTGCCCTACTGGCCAGATATGTGCATCCATCAGAAACTAACTTACATTGATACCATCCAAATACACATACCTAGTATATCCCACTCTACGTAGATGGGATATACGAGGTATGCTCATATCCATCATATCAATCCAATGTATATTTTGATGGGTGCACATATATAGCCAGTAAGGCAATCACACCTACTGAAATGATCTCTGGCTTCATATCTGGAAAGGATATATTCATATCCATATGAAAGGTACACATCCACATGCATATATGACCATTTCTCCTTGTATGTAACTGTAATAGCATAGCAATTGTTAATTTCACCAACATGTGGATCCATGTTAGTCCTATCCCGCCAACCCTAATGGTTAGACAGATATCGCTCTATTTGACAGCTGGAGATTCCAGTCATTAGAACACACGGAGGCTCTTCAGCAGAGCCTAAATTGCCCCATTCAGAGATGGAGACATCTTTGAGATGGTCAACAAAGTGTGCCAGGTTTGCAAGCACACTCTGTTCACCATTCCAATGAGGTTTACATCTCTGAATGGGGCAATTTAGGCTCTGCTGAAGAGCCTCTGTGTGGTGAAATGACTGTCAAACATGTCAAAATGACTGTCAAATAGAGCAATATCTGTCTAACCATGTGGGTTGGAGGGATAGGACTAACATCGATCCACATCTATCTCTTACAATGCCTACAATATTACATCATGGTGAAATTAACCATTGCTATTCCGTTAAAGGGATAGTAATACCTAACATGTGAAAAGAAAAATATATTGCAGGGTTCATCCCCCGAGCAAAACAAGGGTATTCCCACTGCTCAAAGGTGTTTCATTCAAAATGTAGCACAGCTCATAGTTGACTACTCCAGCGGCAATATCACAGTGGCCTGGAACTCTAAAATGGCGATGTTGCTAGACCATCCTATGGACAGCTTACGTCCAGACGCAATAAATTCTCATAGGATAATGTAGCAACAGTGCCAATGTACAACTTCAGGCCACTGGGATATAGCACCAAAGCAATTCTACTCTGAGCTGGGAGACTTTTTGAACAAAAACCTCCTCCAGCAGTGGGAGTACCCTTGTTTCACTCAGGGTGATAAACCACAAAACATATATTTCCCTTTCTGCATTTCATGTATTAGTATCCCATTAATCCCATCATGGCTACGTTTACTAATCACACAATCTCAATTCTCCACACAGCTTATGGGCCTCCATCGCAGCAGGAGCCCGTGGAGGAGCCGACCACACCACCCAGTGAGGAGGATACAGAGGAGGGGACTAGCCACTGGGAAGCGTCTACAACCACCACACCTCCTCCCCAACTGGCTGCATCACCACTGCCTGCCTCTCAACTGGCTGCCTCTCAACTGCCTGCCTCTCAACTGGCTGTCTCTTAACTGCCTGCCTCTCAACTGGCTGCCTCTCAACTGCCTGCCTCTCAACTGCCTGCCTCTCAACTGCCTGCCTCTCAACTGGCTGTCTCTCAACTGCCTGCCTCTCAACTGCCTGCCTCTCAACTGCCTGCCTCTCAACTGCCTGCCTCTCAACTGCCTGCCTCTCAACTGCCTGCCTCTCAACTGGCTGCCCCACCACAGGATGCTCGACAAATGTACAGCGGCTGGATTCAGGGGGAGAGATGGATGCATCCCACTAGCACCGGGAGCTATTACCCTCCAGCAGCAGCACCACCACCACCAGGGAGGCAATGGCTGCCCGGGAATGTGGCCACCAGCCAATATGGGCCATATTCCACCGAGATGGATCTACCCTCCTGGATGGCTCCCCAGCATGGCCCCAGGTATGATCCCAGGTGGGGGCCAAGCACCTACCACTGGCCAAGGTATGACCCTTGGCCACTTGACTACCAACACCTGGGCCTGATTGGGGAGCCCCAGCGCCCTCAGCCAAGGGACTTGTTCACCCCACCACCTCAACCAGCACAGACATCAGTGGGCAGCAGTGGGTCCCTTGATGTGGTGGGCACCCACACACCGTCTGTGCAAGCCACTCCACCAACACAAACAGCAGTAGCAGCCACAGCACACCCAGTACCAGCAGAGGAGACAGCAGAGGCTGGGGAGATAGAGGCTGAGGAGACAGCTGAACCTGTTGAAGCAGAGGCTGAGGAGACAGCTGAAGCTGGGGAAACAGAGGCTGAGGAGACAGCTGAAGCTGGGGAAACAGAGGCTGAGGAGACAGCTGAAGCTGGGGAAACAGCACATGTGTCACCGGCCACTCCCATCTCCAGCAGTCAACGCACCCCAGATCTGGAGGCTGAGTGCATGGCCCTTCAAAGAGGACAGCTCCGGGCAACCCACGCCACCAACGACAACCTCACGAGGAACCGGAGGGAATCCCGGAGGAACACGAACAGGTTGGAGACCAGAATCCAAGCTCTGGAGTCAGAGGTTGCCAGGGGGAACACACAACTCCACCAGATACATACGGGGATGATGGACATGTTTGCACAGGTGCTCGTGGAGTTGCGAGAGATTAACCGCAGGGAGAACCTGAGGATGGAGAGGGAGAACCTGCGTTCCACAGAGGGGTCCACTGCACCCACCACCCCTTCCAGTGTTACCCCAGAAGCCACACCTAGGGGACAGAGGGTGACAAGGCAATCAGCCAGGGCATCCACCTCTGGCACCAAGTCTAAGGCCCCCCCCCAAAAAAAAAAGAAATGAAAGGCCCAACCTGTCATCTGCCCCCTCAATAAATGAAAATTGTGCTTTTGAATCCTGTCTGATCTGCTGTGTAATCACTTATAGATTGGGTGGCAGGGTTGTCTCCAATGCATTGCCAAACAATGCAGTGAACTCAACTCCTGCCTGGGGGAAATGTTTGTGTGATGTTACAACATGGGTTCACACACACCCACACCGTTGTCCAAATTCACCTGGCAACCCATCCCTGTAGCCATATAACACAACAGTGTTACATGGCCATGATGTGTGTCAGATTTGATCAGAACATACCCCTTAGCACAACAACTGGTGCAACACTGAACATTCGTCTGCATCAATTGTTGTGTTTGAGGGGAAAACCAAACTAACAGCTATGCGACTTAGCAGGGAAATAACAAGCAGGACAGATTGAACATGCATCAATATGGTCTTTAAATCAAAATTCTATTGTGCAGCTGACATACTGGGGAACACAATGTACACCCTAGGATCTCAATGTGTGTGTTACACATTGTGATCCTAGGGTGAGCATTGTGTTCTCCAGCAAGTCAGTTGCACAACAGGAGTTTGAATCACAGCCTAACTTACTGCATAACCCAAAAATCTTCCTAAGATTTCATTGTGTAGCACGCACATTGGAACCTTAGGCTGAGCATTGGCTTATGTATTAAAGGGATAGTAAACCTTGAAAATAAGTTCATTCTATATTGTAGCCCTTAAAAAAACATGTAAAATGATATAAGTCTTATATCCCAAATCATATATGTTTGGTAGATAAGACTGATATCATTTTTCATGGTTTTTAAAGGGCTACAATGTGAAATAAACTTATTTTCAGGGTTTACTATCCCTTTAAGTTGTGTTGTTGTTTAACTAAGGTTATAACACACTTCACCAGTAATAACACTTGTCCACATGGTTGTTTTTGTTGATGTAGCCCATGTACTGAGATATGACAACCTACAGCAATCTCAGGACATTGATTATATTGAGCAACACACAAACCATGGACATCACATCACAGTGGAAGTGTGTCCCCTGTATCACCAGCTAATCACTCACAACACACATCAGTGTATCACTGCCATCATGTCATTGCATGTATACATCACAAAGTCCACTCATGGTCAGGCAACTAGTGGACTCCTGTGATGTAAATCATGCCTTCCTTTGTATGAGGGATACTCTAGCCTTGGGTACGGTTCCACATTGACAGGTGTTTGATCCAACATTCATTCATACAGACACGGATTGAGTAGTGATGTTTCTTGTGTATGTAGCCAATATGCATTAAACACTTGTATGAGCACAAAAAGGTACATCTGAACTAAATAGGAATACATTAGAAATGCTAGTGAACTGCTCATGTGTTGTCTACATCGTTTGGCATCTGTGTATGAGCAGTCTTACTGTACAGGTCTGATACCTGGATGTTAGTACACACATAAATTTGTGTCCATATGTGAATGTTCCAGTAGAGGTTGCTGTGAACATCAGGTCAAACATTGCATCACCAACACAATCACTTGGAACGCCAAGGGGTGAGCTTCATGGAAGTGTTGTCCAGACTTCAGTCCAGTCATATGGAAACTCCTCTGTTCAAGGATGGATCGTGCTATGGATGCCTGTGGGACAAGAGGACAGGATTTGGAACATCACCCTCGAAGTGATCGTCATGCAACAGCTACAACATCATGATCCTCTTAATCTTTCCCGTTACATAAGTCTACACAAACCACTGCTTTGTAATGTGTTGTGTACTGGTCTATGAACCATCATGGGGGGAACTAAGGGGATGTTAACCATCCTTAGGGATATTTGCCCCTGACATGGTTACACACATCAACAAATATGTCCTAATAGCTTCCTGACAACAATATATTTGGGCTGCCACTGTCAGAGACAGGCCAAATATGTTTGGTTCATGGAGCTAGTAGGACATATTTGTTAATGTGTGTATTTCTTTCTGGGGCACATATCACTGCACACACATACACACAAACAGGGCAGCATGGTGTCCATGGAGATGTGATCCACATTTCATGAGCTCCATGTTGTGTAACACACTATTACTGTCGATCCACCCCTCTGCTGCTTTATTCAACTGTAGCAAGCTACTGGTCCCATGTAGTGATGAGCGAGCACCCCAATGCTCGGATGTTCGGGTGCTCTGACCGAGCACCCCCTGAGGCTCGAGTGCTCGGCCGAGCACCCGAGCCCCATTGAAGTCAATGGGAGGACTCGAGCATTACACCAGGCACCCCCTGCTCTGATGAGGGGAGGGTGCCTGGTCCATAGGAAAAGGGCAGAAAAAGATGGAAACACTACAGAAATGGTTCAGGGACAGCATAGGGAGGATGTCTGGATGCACCTTGGACTCCAACATCGCTGCTGGGAACGATCTTTCGCCCGTAGTACGCCATTTTTACAGACTGACCGTAAAACACACAAAAAGGAAAATAAAAACGACTTTAGGCGAAAAATTGTTACCAAACAGTATTTGCTGTATATTTACTTGTATATCATCTGCAAATTCTCCCAAAAATTTCATCGATTTTCTGAAGTGAGGCCATGATTAAGAGGGAAACGTGCGCAGAGGCAAATTCTCCCAAAAATTTCCTTGATTTTCAGAACTGAGGCCATGATTAAGAGGGAAACGTGCGCAGAGGCAAATTCTCCCAAAAATTTCCTTGATTTTCAGAACTGAGGCCATGATTAAGAGGGAAACGTGCGCTGAGCTGACCATCTAAAACATTATGGGTGAGGGTCTGCTGCAGAGCTGACCATCCTAAACATTATATGCGAAGGCCCGCTAGTGAGCTGACGCTATAAAACATTATATGAGAGGGCCCGCTAGAGAGCTGACCCAATAAAACATTATATGAGAAGGCCCGCTGGTGAGCTGACCTATATAAAAATTGGCAAACAGGGCCCGCTGGTGAGCTGGCCCTATATAAAAATTATATCACAGGGCCCGCTGGTGAGCTGGCCCTATATAAAAATTATATCCCAGGGCACGCTGGTGAGCTGGCCCTATATAAAAATTATATCCCAGGGCACGCTGGTGAGCTGGCCCTATATAAAAATTATATCCCAGGGCATATGGAAGAGGAGGAGGAGGATGAGAACATTAAGAGTCAACCATATACCCGTTTTTGGGGTGGAAGGGGTGAATGGGAATACAGAGTATTCCCATCATTGTAAATAACATATATAAAGTGAGTTTATGTTCCCCCGGGGCTTTCCTCCAGTGGAGTGGAGAAGTCAGGGGAAATCCAGGCCTTGTTCATTTTTATAAGTGTCAACCTATCAGCATTGTCGGTGGAAAGGCGGATACGCTTATCTGTTATGATGCCACCAGCAGCACTAAATACCCGCTCAGACAGAACGCTGGCGGCAGGGCAGGCCAGCACCTCCAAGGCGTAGAGTGCCAGTTCATACCACGTGTCCAGCTTGGACACCCAGTAGTTGTAAGGCACAGAGGGATCATTGAGGACGCTGACACGGTCTGCTACGTACTCCTTCACCATCTTCCAAAACTTTTCCCTCCTTGTGACACTAGGCTGCGCATCAGGGTGAGGGTGCTGGCGGGGTGTCATGAAGGTGTCCCACGCCTTGGAGAGTGTTGCCCTGCCTTTGTCGGAACTGCTGTGTGCTCCCCTTTTCTCCCCTTCTCGGTTGGCCAAGGTAGCACGTACTCTGCCGCCAGCGTTGTCAGATGGAAAATTTTGGAGCAATTTTTCAACAAGAACCTTCTGGTATTGCACCATTTTGCTTGTCCTCTCCACCGGAGGAATGAGAGATGAGAAATTCTCTTTGTAGCGGGGGTCCAGAAGGGTGAACACCCAGTAATCCGTGTTGTCTAAAATGCGTACAACGCGTGGGTCACGGGAAAGGCAGCCTAACATAAAGTCAGCCATGTGTGCCAGAGTACCAACAGTCAAGATTTCGCTGTCCTCACCAGGAGGCTGACTCTCAATATCCTCATCCTCTTCCTCCTCTTCTGCCCACCCACGCTGAAGAGATGGAACTAAAGTTCCATGGCTACCCTCTGTAGCGGAGGCAACCGTGTCTTCCTCCTCCTCCTCCTCCTCCTCCTCCTCCTCCGCCTCCTCCAATTGTCGCTGAGAAGACGAAGTGAGGGTGCTCTGGCTATCACCTTGTGTAAGCTCTTCCTCCCCCATTTCCACCTCTTCCACATGCAAAGCGTCGGTTTTAATTGTGAGCAGCGAGCGTTTCAGTAGACACAGAAGTGGGATGGTTACACTGATAATAGCGTTATCGCCGCTCACCATCTGTGTCGATTCCTCAAAATTGCGTAAAACCTCGCAGAGGTCTGACATCCATTCCCACTCCTCACTTCTGATTACAGGAAGTTGAACGGAGAGGCGACGACCGTGTAACAGCTGGTACTCCACTACTGCCCTCTGCTGCTCACAAAGCCGGGCCAACATGTGGAAGGTGGAGTTCCAGCGCGTGCTCACGTCACACAGCAGCCGGTGAGCTGGCAATTGTAAGCGCTGCTGCAGCTTCAACAGGCCGGCCGAAGCTGTAGATGACTTACGGAAATGTGCACACACGCGGCGCACCTTGGTCAAGAGATCATGCACATTGGGGTAGGTTTTTAGAAATCGCTGCACCACTAAATTAAATACATGCGCTAGGCATGGTACGTGTGTGAGCTTGCCGAGCTCCAAAGCCGCCACCAAGTTACGCCCATTATCACACACAACCATGCCTGGTTGCAGGTTGAGTGGCGAGAGCCACTGCTCGGTCTGGTGACTAATCCCCTGCAACAGCTCTGAGGCCGTGTGCTGTTTGTCCCCAAGGCAGATCAGCTTCAGCACGGCCTGTTGACGCTTCCCCACTGCAGTGCTACACTGCTTCCAGCTACTGGCTGATGGGGGAGTGGCGGTGTGTGTAGAGAATTCGGAGGTGGAAACGGAGGAGGAGGAGCCAATAACGTAGGTGCTGGTGGAAACCCTGATGGAGGTAGGGCCCGCAATCCTCGGCGTGGGTAGCACCCGTGCCATCCCAGGGTCCGAGTCGCTCCCAGCCTCCACGACATTCACCCAGTGTGCCGTCAGGGAAATGTAGCGTCCCTGGCCACAAGCACTTGTCCATGTGTCAGTCGTTAAGTGGACCTTCCCAGTAACTGCGTTGGTCAGGGCACGGGTGATGTTACGGGACACATGGTGGTGTAATGCGGGGATGGCACACCGGGAAAAGTAGTGGCGGCTGGGGACCGCGTACCGAGGGACAGCTGCTGCCATCAGGCTGCGGAAGGACTCAGTGTCCACAAGCCTAAATGGCAGCATTTCGATGGCCAGTAATTTTGAAAGGTGTGAGGTTAGTGCTATGGCCTGTGGGTGGGTGGCTGGGTACTTTCTCTTGCGCTCAAATGCCTGGGGTAACGACATTTGGACGCTGTGCTGGGACAGGGAAGTGGATGTGGTCGCTGATGGTGCTTCAGATGCTACAGGTGCAGGGCGGGAGGTATGCGGGCCTGCGCCTTCGACAGGCGATTGGCCGGCACCGAAAACAGGGGAAGAGGAGGCAGTGGTGTGGCCTGCAGACACAGATGGGCGATCCAGGCGTTCCTCCCACTTACTACGGTGCTTGGATGCCATGTGTCGGATCATGCTGGTGGTGGTGAGGTTTCTAGTGTTCATGCCTCGGCTCATTCTGGTGTGGCACAGGTTGCAAACTACAATTCTTTTGTCGTCCGCACTTTCCTTAAAAAAACGCCATACCGCGGAACACCTACCCCTTGGCAAGGTAGATTTACGCAAGGGGGTGCTCCGTGGAACATTTGCGGGCCGGTTTGGTGCGGTCCGCCTTCTTTCTGTAGCCACACCACTGCCTCTTCCAGCCTGTTGTGGTGCTGCAGATGGCTCACCCTCAGGACTGCTGTCATCGCTCGGCTCTACACCTTCCCAGGTGGGGTCAGTCACCTCATCGTCCACCAAGTCCTCCTCCACTTCCTCACTCTGATCATCCTCCTCAAGTCTTGATCCCACCACATACTCAGTCATTGACAACTGTATAACATTCTCCTCAACAAGGTCTTGAGACGGAAATAGTGGTTGATTTAATGGCAACTGTGTCTCATCATCATCATCATCATCATCCACTACTTCCTTTGACCTTAAATGCCGTTCACATCTGTCATCTTCTTGTGATTGGGTAGCCTCTAGAGGTTGTGAATCAGGGCACAAGATGTCATGTTCCTCTGCAAGCGTGCTTGGAGAGAGGGTCAAATGAAGGATTGGTGATGAGACGAGCTCATCACTATATCCCAGTGTGGGATCACTTCTTTGACCAGACCGTGTATGGTGGGAGGAAGGATGATCAGAGTGAGGATTATGTTGACCAGACTCTTGGCTACTGAGAGTGGACTTGGTGGAAGACAGGGTGGTGCTTAACCGACTGGAAGCAGTATCAGCTGTCATCCAACCGACCACCTGTTCGCACTGGTCGGACCTCGAGAGTGATGTCCTGCGACGCCCTGTGAAATCAGACATGAAGCTAGGTATGGTGGATGTCTTTCTTTCTTGTGCTCTGGCACCAGGCACAGTTTCTCCGCGTCCTGACCCGCGCCCTGAACTTTCAGGATCACGTCCACTTCCCCGTCCCTTTTTACCCGCCTTCTTCATCTTACACGATATATATGACTTTAATATATATGAGTTTGAAAACTTAACAGTATTTCTTACTATTCTGCAACTCTGCAGAGTACACAGAATAGGCTGCTAAACTGCGGTGACACACACTGAATGGAATAAGTGACTTTAATATTTGAGTTTGAAAAATTAACAGTATTTCTTACTATTCTGCAACTCTGCAGAGTACACAGAATAGGCTGCTAAACTGCGGTGACACACACTGAATGGAATATGTGACTTTAATATTTGAGTTTGAAAACTTAACAGTATTTCTTATAATTCTGCAACTCTGCAGAGTACACAGAATAGGCTGTTAAACGGCGGTGAAAGACACTGAATGGAATATGTGACTTTAATATTTGAGTTTGAAAACTTAACAGTATTTCTTATAATTCTGGAACTGTACAGAGTACACAGAATAGGCTGTTAAACGGCGGTGAAAGACACTGAATGGAATATGTGACTTTAATATTTGAGTTTGAAAAATTAACAGTATTTCTTACTATTCTGCAACTCTGCAGAGTACACAGAATAGGCTGCTAAACTGCGGTGACACACACTGAATGGAATATGTGACTTTAATATTTGAGTTTGAAAACTTAACAGTATTTCTTATAATTCTGCAACTCTGCAGAGTACACAGAATAGGCTGTTAAACGGCGTTGAAACACACTGAATGGAATATGTGACTTTAATATTTGAGTTTGAAAACTTAACAGTATTTCTTATAATTCTGGAACTGTACAGAGTACACAGAATAGGCTGTTAAACGGCGGTGAAAGACACTGAATGGAATATGTGACTTTAATATTTGAGTTTGAAAACTTAACAGTATTTCTTATAATTCTGGAACTGTACAGAGTACACAGAATAGGCTGTTAAACGGCGGTGAAAGACACTGAATGGAATATGTGACTTTAATATTTGAGTTTGAAAACTTAACAGTATTTCTTATAATTCTGGAACTGTACAGAGTACACAGAATAGGCTGTTAAACGGCGGTGAAAGACACTGAATGGAATATGTGACTTTAATATTTGAGTTTGAAAACTTAACAGTATTTCTTACTATTCTGCAACTCTGCAGAGTACACAGAATAGGCTGTTAAACGGCGTTGAAACACACTGAATGGAATATGTGACTTTAATATTTGAGTTTGAAAACTTAACAGTATTTCTTATAATTCTGGAACTGTACAGAGTACACAGAATAGGCTGTTAAACGGCGGTGAAAGACACTGAATGGAATATGTGACTTTAATATTTGAGTTTGAAAACTTAACAGTATTTCTTATAATTCTGCAACTCTGCAGAGTACACAGAATAGGCTGTTAAACGGCGGTGAAAGACACTGAATGGAATATGTGACTTTAATATTTGAGTTTGAAAACTTAACAGTATTTCTTATAATTCTGGAACTGTACAGAGTACACAGAATAGGCTGTTAAACGGCGGTGAAAGACACTGAATGGAATATGTGACTTTAATATTTGAGTTTGAAAACTTAACAGTATTTCTTATAATTCTGCAACTCTGCAGAGTACACAGAATAGGCTGTTAAACGGCGTTGAAACACACTGAATGGAATATGTGACTTTAATATTTGAGTTGAAAACTTAACAGTATTTCTTATAATTCTGGAACTGTACAGAGTACACAGAATAGGCTGTTAAACGGCGGTGAAAGACACTGAATGGAATATGTGACTTTAATATTTGAGTTTGAAAAACTTAACAGTATTTCTTATAATTCTGGAACTGTACAGAGTACACAGAATAGGCTGTTAAACGGCGGTGAAAGACACTGAATGGAATATGTGACTTTAATATTTGAGTTTGAAAACTTAACAGTATTTCTTATAATTCTGCAACTCTGCAGAGTACACAGAATAGGCTGTTAAACGGCGGTGAAAGACACTGAATGGAATATGTGACTTTAATATTTGAGTTTGAAAACTTAACAGTATTTCTTATAATTCTGGAACTGTACAGAGTACACAGAATAGGCTGTTAAACGGCGGTGAAAGACACTGAATGGAATATGTGACTTTAATATTTGAGTTTGAAAACTTAACAGTATTTCTTACTATTCTGCAACTCTGCAGAGTACACAGAATAGGCTGTTAAACGGCGTTGAAACACACTGAATGGAATATGTGACTTTAATATTTGAGTTTGAAAACTTAACAGTATTTCTTATAATTCTGGAACTGTACAGAGTACACAGAATAGGCTGTTAAACGGCGGTGAAAGACACTGAATGGAATATGTGACTTTAATATTTGAGTTTGAAAACTTAACAGTATTTCTTATAATTCTGCAACTCTGCAGAGTACACAGAATAGGCTGTTAAACGGCGTTGAAACACACTGAATGGAATATGTGACTTTAATATTTGAGTTTGAAAACTTAACAGTATTTCTTATAATTCTGGAACTGTACAGAGTACACAGAATAGGCTGTTAAACGGCGGTGAAAGACACTGAATGGAATATGTGACTTTAATATTTGAGTTTGAAAACTTAACAGTATTTCTTATAATTCTGGAACTGTACAGAGTACACAGAATAGGCTGTTAAACGGCGGTGAAAGACACTGAATGGAATATGTGACTTTAATATTTGAGTTTGAAAACTTAACAGTATTTCTTATAATTCTGCAACTCTGCAGAGTACACAGAATAGGCTGTTAAACGGCGGTGAAAGACACTGAATGGAATATGTGACTTTGATATTTTAGTTTGAAGACTTAACAGTATTTCTTCCTATTCTGCAACTCTGCACAGTACACAGAATGTGCTGCTACACTGCGGCGAAGCACACTGAATGGAATATGTGACTTTGATATTTTAGTTTGAAGACTTAACAGTATTTCTTCCTATTCTGCAACTCTGCACAGTACACAGAATGTGCTGCTAAACTGCGGCGAAGCACACTGAATGGAATATGTGACTTTGATATTTTAGTTTGAAGACTTAACAGTATTTCTTCCTATTCTGCAACTCTGCACAGTACTCAGAATGTGCTGCTAAACTGCGGCGACGCACACTGAATGGAATACGTGACTTTGATATTTTAGTTTGAAGACTTAACAGAATGTGCTCTAATCTGCAACTTTGCACACTAAACAGAATGTGCTCTAATCTGCAACTTTGCACACTAAACAGAATGTGCTCTAATCTGCAACTTTGCACACTAAACAGAATGTGCTCTAATCTGCAACTGTGCACACTAAACAGAATGTGCTCTAATCTGCAACTTTGCACACTAAACAGAATATATATATATTTTTTTTTTTTTTTTTTTTTTTTCCCCCCACACCAAATAACCTGCTGCCCCCACACACAGTAGTCCTAAAAAGGACTTTTGGTTCTTTTTTTTTCACAATTTTTGTTTTTTTCCTCCCTACACTGCCTTTCCCTTCCTATCCTCAGCTCTCCCTGGCTCAGACTGAGCCGAACTCGATGGTCAGGTGCTATACAGCACCTGACCACGGGTTCTGGCCAGCCAATCAGTGTAATGCCAGCAGCCAACATGGCTGCTGGCATTACACCGATGTCAGAGCCTCCCTGCACGTTTATTGGCTGCGCAGCAGCCGCAAAACGTGCGGGGAGGAGACCCGAACATGGCGGGCGAGCACATGCGGTACTCGTACGAGTACCGCCATGTGCCGAGCAGAGCGATGCTCGAGCCGATCCGAGCATCGGCCGAGCATGCTGGCTCAACACTAGTCCCATGTCCCCACGAATGCCCCCTGAACCCCTTATATGACAGAGTTCTATCCGATGCATTGGCTTGGATGAGACTCCCTTGCTACAGGGGTACCATGGTTGCTATGGGTCTGATCCTAGCAGAACACTTTAGTTGGTGCCTAGGGAGCTGTGGGATATGCTGAACAAGGTTAAAGTGTTGTACCTTGGTTTCCAGGGGGGGCATGCATGATATCCTTGAGGTAGCAGTATCAACATGGACGACAGGTTGTCAGGTGTATTCGGAATCTCTAGGCCCAATCTGACTGGTCCACGGAATAGTTGATGCTGGTGGTCCATACTGCAGCCAGTGACAGGGCTGTGTCACTGATCCTGTGGGGTGAAACAGAACATGTGTGTTGTGGTGGGTGTGTATGCATGGATTGTGTGCATACATGTATTATACTCACAGCAGAAGTGATCCCTGATCAATCTGTCCCTTGTCTGCATCCCTGTTGGGGTTTCCTCACACTCAACGATATCCACAGGGTCTTCAGGTCTGGGTGGGGGATGGACATCGTCGATGAGTCTGGTGTCCACCGCGATATTATGTAGGATGGCACATGCCACGATGATGTTGCAGACCTTGCCTGGTGCATACTGCAATGCTCCCCCCGAGTGGTCCAGACATCGGAATCAGGACTTGAGGAGGCCGAAGGTCCGCTCAATGGCATTCCGTGTTCTGGCATGAGCCTGGTTATATCGTTCCTGGGCATCGTTTTGGGGATTGGCGACCGGGGTGAGGAGCCATGGCTTGCATCCATAGCCAGCATCACCTGTGGAAAGTGAGTGACATGGTGTGACAAGGAGCACATATTGTGTAAATGTTGTTTTCTGTGGTGAACGTACTAGCACATGTGTATGTGGTGTCATTTGGTGCTGTTAACTCACCCAGAAGCCATGCGCCTGTATAGGTCCCATTTTCGAAATCCCTCTGCACAGATGAATTTCTGAGTATATGTGAATCGTGACAGCTCCCGGGAAATTTCGCACAGACATTCATTATGGCCAGGTTGCTGTCACACACCATCTGCACATTCATGGAGTGGAAGTTTTTGCGGTTCAGGAACATATGTCCCTGACGTGCTGGTGCTTTGATACGGACATGGGTGCAATCTATTGCACCCATGACCCTGGGCATGCCTCCCCTTGCATAGAAGCCCTGCTTCAGATGTGTCCACTCCATATCGGTGATGGGGAAACGTATGTAGGTACTGGCCTTGGCTTTGAGGGCTGGCAAGACCTGGGCCAGCACCCTGGAGAATGTGGCCTGGGACATGCCAGATGCGTAACCCTCTGTCGACTGAAAGGCGCCACTTGCCATGAAGTGTATGGCACACAGGAGTTTTTGAAGGCCAGTTAGAGCATGGTTATGGGTGCATATGGGATCCACCTGCTCCTTGATGACCTCATACAGGGCTATGATGCTGTGTGGCCTCAACCTGTAGCGATCAATAACCTCGTCATCGGTCATTCCAAAGAGAGTGACCCTTGGACGGTATACCCTGGGCCTTGGTGGTCGTCTATGCATCCTGGGCTGCTGCAGGGGTCCCTGTGGCAGCTGGGGAGCATCCTGTTGCTGCAGCTGTGCATCTGCAGGCAGGTGTCCTCCGGGTGGGGATGGGCTCCTGTGTGGCTGCTGAGCCAGAGCCTCCTCACTTGCAACAGGTGGAGGCTGTTGATGAGGCGTGCTTGGAGGTTGCTGATGTTCCCCAGCTCTCTCCCTTGCACGCCTTCTCCGCAGCCTTCGCAACAATATGTAACCCAACATACTGTTTGCTCTCTCTATCTGTCTCTATCTGTCTCTCCCTCCCTGAGTGGAAAACAAGCCACAAGTGAGTGTGTTGAGTTGTCCCTTTAAGTACTTGCTAGGGCGTTGTGTAGGTGTGTTGATGAGGTGAGTGCTGACCAATGGTGAGTTGTTTTTGTCCAGGTAAGTGTTAGCAGGTGTGTGTGTGTTATAAGATGTGGTGTGTTGTGCTTGTTCTGTGTGTGCCATTTGCGGACGTGCAGTTGTGGGGTGCAGGTGGCGTGTTGATGTTGCCCAGGTGAGCTTGTATTTGCAGGTGTCTGCTTGTGTTGTTGTGACCCCCATTGTTCCGTGCCATGTTGTGTTGTTGTTTTTGTGTGTTGTTGTCCCTGTGGTGTTGGTTGTTGTTGTTTGTGTAGTGATTTGTGTTGTGTGTGCATGTTTTTGTGTTGTTTTGGCATTGCACGGGTTAATTTTCCCATTTACATGGTTGTGCGGTAAGCATTTGGTGTGTTTTCCTCTGTAACGGGTGTTTTGTTTTGGCCGTTAAGTGTCTAACGTGTGTGAGAAGTGGGTCTTAACTTTTAGCCGTTAGGTGTGTCTTTTTTTCAGCCGTTATCAGTACCGCAAGCCTTTGAATAGCTCTGGGGTATGTTTTTCCATGCGTCTGAATGCACGTAAGTGTATCGGCCGTAAGGATTCTACAACTGCCGTTAGCTGTTGTTTAGACGGATCTTTGAATTGCAACATGACACTTAACGCACCCGTTAGTGATTTTTTTTGCTAACGGCTGCCTTTAAATCGAGCCCCTAATGGGCAGTTGGTTTGCTCCACTTTTTCTTTAGCACATTAGCCACAGTGATATTTTCAATAAATAGACTGTATAGTGAAAATAAAAAGAAACATCAGATTTGTCCATTACTTGTTGCTCTTAAGAATAAAATGATACATACCTCCCAAGTGTTCCTCTTTAGGAGGGACAGCCCCTCTTTGAGACCCAAATCCCTCTTTCCCACCCTGGTGTCCCTCTTTTAGGAGACCAGACTGTGTTGTGTGTATATAAGTGTATATCGCTCCACAGCAATAAAACACATTAATGTTTGTTTGCATTTCACTATATGCGTTCATACATTAGTCTGTTTAAAGGGATAGTAATACTTTGTTTTAGCTTTATTTTATTTTGTAGGCATTAAAAAAACATGAAGAACAATATAAGTCTTATCTCTCAAACCTTTATGGTTTGAGAGATATTCACAAGCAAAGTATCCCCCCCTGTTCAGCTAGATCAGAAGGGAGGTGCCCAGGTAGACTGCAGAGAGGGACAATCTTCAATTAAGAAAAACTTGTCAAGGGGGCAGGGCTGTCATTGTTCTCATAGGAAGAAGATTGTCCCCTGCTGTTATCTGTCTGGTCTATGGACTGGATTCCACATCTGAGAAGAGATGGCTTACACTAGGTAAAAGGGGCAGGGCTTTCATTGTTCTCACAGGAAGAAGATTGTCCCCTGCTGTTATCTGTCTGGTCTATGGACTGCATTCCACATTTGAGAAGAGATGGCTTACACTAGGTAAAAGGGGCGGGAGGGGAACTTTGCTTGTGAATATCTCTCAAACCATAAAGGTCTGAGAGATAAGACTTATATCGTTCTTCATGTTTTTTTAATGCCTACAAAATAAAATAAAGACAAAATGAAGTGTTACTATCCCTTTAAAGGTACATCAGATAACTGATAATTTGGTGTTCAGTGTGCCTATAAGTAGTTTTCTTGTTTTTTTCTGTTTTCTTAGGGTTAATGGATACCCTTGGTTTTTACTCAGCTGTTACCCAGAGGTATTGCCCACTAATAGATGTGCATACCTCCCAACATTTCAAACTGCCAAAGAGGGACACTTGTGTTTTAGGGGGTGTTGTTGGTGGGCATGCCTGACGGGCGGGGCATTACAAAAAAATTTTAGGCTATTTCATGACCTATTGACACCTCCTTTTGTAACCTAATAAATGACTTATAACAAGACCAACATATTTTATTTGCACAGACTAATTTATAAACACATATACTGACGTTACACAAACAACAATGTGAGTTTTATCTGTGTATAGAAGTATATACACACGCCACACAATCTGATTTCCTAAAAAGAGGGACATCAGGGTGGGAAAGAAGGACAGGGGGATTTGGGTGTAAAAGAGGGACTGTCCCTCCTAAGAGGGACACTTGGGATGTATGGATGTGTAAATAGTAATCATATCCAGCCTTAGGACCCTGTCACACAGGATAATTATGTGATATGACTCATTTTGCAGAGCAACTTTTATAGAAACCGAAAACATTGGGGAGATTTTGTGTGAAATGACATCCTGGGCTCGCTATAAACAGAAGTGACAAAATCTCAGTGATTACATGGCTACTTCTGACAGCCGTGTGATTGTGATGCATTTCCATTGAAATCTGTACTGCAAGTTTGTATCTGTGATATCGCACTTAGTGGAAAATTTGTGTGTTACTTCTCTTAGCAATAATCACAGCGAATGATCCCCATCTGAAATGCGACTTTAATGCTTTCCTGTATCTGCAACAAAATTGCCTGGGCACCCCCTCCCCAAGTGTTCCTCTTTAGGTGAGACAGTCCCTCTTTAGGAGATATTAGGGGTACATACCTTGCATATGTCACTCTTTAGTAGATATTAGGGGTCCATACCTCCCAAACGTCCCTCTTTAGCAGATATTAGGGGTACATGCCTTCCAAATGTCCCCTTTGGGAGATGTTAGGGGTTTGTACCACCCAATTGTCCCTCCTTAGGAGATATTAGGGTCTGTACTTCCCGAGTGTCCCTCTTTAGTAGATATTAGTTGTCTGTACCTCCCAGGTGTCCCTCTTTAGTCAGGACAGTCCCTCACTGAGACCCAGATCCCTCTGTCCCACCCTGGTGTCCCTGTGTTTAAGAGAACAGACTGTGTGGTTTGTATATATATGTGTATCACATTAAATCCCTCTTTCCCACTCTGGTATCCAAGTGTTTAGGAGATCAAATTGTGTGGTGTGTGTATAAAAGTGTATCACCCAGGTGTCCCTGTGTTTAGAAGATCAGACTGTGTGGTGTGTATATAAGTGTATCACCCTGGTGTCCCTGTGTTTAGCAGATCAGACTGTGTGGTGTGTATATAAGTGTATCACCCTGGTGTCCCTGTGTTTAGGAGATCAGACTGTGTGGTGTGTATATAAGTGTATCACCCTGGTGTCCCTGTGTTTAGGAGATCAGACTGTGTGGTGTGTATAAAAGTGGATCACCCTGGTGTCCCTGTGTTTAGCAGATCAGACTGTGTGGTGTGTATAGAAGTGCATCACATTAAATCCCTCTTTCCCACCCTTGTGTCCCTGTGTGTAGGAGATCAGACTGTGTGGTGTGTATAGAAGTGTATCACCCTGGTGTCCCTGTGTTTAGGAGATCAGACTGGGTGGTGTGTATAGAAGTGTATCACCCTGGTGTCCCTGTGTTTAGGAGATCAGACTGTGTGGTGTGTATAGAAGTGTATCACCCTGGTGTCCCTGTGTGTAGGAGATCAGACTGTGTGGTGTGTATAGAAATGTATCACACTTGTGTCCATGTGTTTAGGAGATCACACTGTGTGATGTGTATAGAAGTGTATCACCCTGGTGTCCCTGTGTTTAGGAGATCAGACTGTGTGGTGTGTATATAAGTGTATCACCCTGGTGGTCCTGTGTTTAGGAGATCAGACTGTGTGGTGTGTATATAAGTGTATCACCCTGGTGTCCCTGTGTTTAGGAGATCAGACTGTATGGTGTGTATATATGTGTATCACCCTGGTGTCCCTGTGTTTAGGAGATCAGACTGCGTGGTGTGTATATAAGTGTATCACCCTGGTGTCCCTGTGTTTAGGAGATCACACTGTGTGATGTGTATAGAAGTGTATCACCCTGGTGTCCCTGTGTTTAGGAGATCAGACTGTGTGATTTGTATATAAGTGTATCACCCTGGTGTCCCTGTGTTTAGGAGATCAGACTGTGTGGTGTGTATATAAGTGTATCACCCTTGTGTACCTGTGTTTAGGAGATCAGACTGTTTGGTGTGTATGTAAGTGTATCACCCTGGTATCCCTGTGTTTAGGAGATCACACTGTGTGGTGTGTATATAAGTGCATCACATTAAATCCCTCTTTCCCACCCTGGTGTCCCTGTGTATAGGAGATCAGACTGTGTGGTGTGTATAGAAGTGTATCACCCTGGTGTCCCTGTGTGTAGGAGATCAGAATGTTTGGTATGTATGTAAGTGTATCAAATTAAATCCCTCCGTCCCACCCTGACGTCCCTGTGTTTAGGACATCAGACTGTGTGGTGTGTGAATAAGTGTATCACCCTGGTGTCCATGTGTTTACGAGATCATACTGTGTGGTGTATATATAAGTGTATTATCCTGGTGTCCCTGTATTTAGGAGATCAGACTGTGTGATGTGTATAGAAGTGTATCACCCTGATGTCCTTGTGTTTAGGAGATCAGACTGTGTGGTGTGTATATAAGTGTATCATCCTGGTGTCCCTTTATTTAGGAGATCAGACTGTGTGGTGTGTATATAAGTGTATTACCCTGGTGTCCCTGTGTTTAGGAGATCAGACTGTGTGGTGTGTATAGAAGTGTATCACCCTGGTGTCTCTGTGTATAGGAGATCACACTGTGTGGTGTGTATAGAAGTGTATCACCCTGGTGTCCCTGTGTTTAGGAGATCAGACTGTGTGGTGTGTATATAAATGTATCACTCTGGTGTCCCTGTGTTTAGGAGATCAGACTGTGTGATGTGTATAGAAGTGTATCACCCTAGTGTCCCTGTGTGTAGGAGATTAGACTGTGTGGTGTGTATAGAAGTGTATCACCCTGGTGTCCCTGTGTTTAGGAGATCAGACTGTGTGGTGTGTATATAAGTGTATCACCCTGGTGTCCCTGTGTTTAGGAGATCACACTGTGTGGTGTGTATATATGTGTATCACCCTGGTGTCCCTGTGTTTAGGAGATCACACTGTGTGGTGTGTATATAAGTGTATCACCCTGGTGTCCCTGTGTTTAGGAGATCAAACTGTATGGTGTGTATATAAGTGTATCACCCTGGTGTCCCTGTGTTTAGGAGATCACACTGTATGGTGTGTATATAAGTGTATCACCGTGGTGCCCCTGTGTTTAGGAGATGTGACTGTGTGGTGTGTATAGAAGTATATCACCCTGGTGTCCTGTGAGTAGGAGATCAGTTTGTGTGCTGTGTATATAAGTGTATCACCCTGGTGTCCCTATGTTTAGGAGATCAGACTGTGTGGTGTGTATATAAGTGTATCACCCTGGTGTCCCTGTGTTTAGGAGATCAGACTGTGTGGTGTGTATATAAGTGTATCACCCTGGTGTCCCTGTGTTTAGGAGATCAGACTGTGTGCTGTATATATAAGTGTATCACCCTGGTGTCCCTGTGTTTAGGAGATCAGACTGTGTGATGTGTATAGAAGTGTATCACCCTGGTGTCCCTGTGTTTAGGAGATCAGACTGTGTGGTATGTATATAAGTGTATCACCCTGGTGTCCCTGTGTTTAGGAGATCAGACTGTGTGGTGTGTATATAAGTGTATCACCCCGGTGTCCCTGTGTTTAGGAGATCAGACTGTGTGTTGTGTATATAAGTGTATCACCCTGGTGTCGCTGTGTTTAGGAGATCAGACTGTGTGGTGTGTATATAAGTGTATCACCCTGGTGTCCCTGTGTGTAGGACATCAAACTGTGTGGTTTGTATATTAGTGTATCACCCTGGTGTCCATGTGTTTAGGAGATCAGACTGTGTGGTGTGTATATTAGTGTATCACCCTGGTGTCCCTGTGTTTAGGAGATCAGACTGTGTGGTGTGTATATTAGTGTATCACCCTGGTGTCCCTGTGTTTAGGAGATCAGACTGTGTGATGTGTATAGAAGTGTATCACCCTGGTGTCCCTGTGTGTAGGAGATCAGACTGTGTGATGTGTATAGAAGTGTATCACACTGGTGTCCCTGTGTTTAGGAGATCACACTGTGTGATGTGTATAGAAGTGTATCACCCTGGTGTCCCTGTGTTTAGGAGATCACACTGTGTGGTGTGTATAGAAGTGTATCACCCTGGTGTCCCTGTGTTTAGGAGATCAGACTGTATGGTGTGTATATAAGTGTATCACCCTGGTGTCCCTGTGTTTAGGAGATCAGACTGTGTGATGTGTATAGAAGTGTATCACCCTGGTGTCCCTGTGTTTAGGAGATCAGACTGTGTGGTGTGTATATTAGTGTATCACCCTGGTGTCCCTGTGTTTAGGAGATCAGACTGTGTGGTGTATATATTAGTGTATCACCCTGGTGTCCCTGTGTTTAGGAGATCAGACTGTGTGATGTGTATAGAAGTGTATCACCCTGGTGTCCCTGTGTGTAGGAGATCAGACTGTGTGATGTGTATAGAAGTGTATCACCCTGGTGTCCCTGTGTGTAGGAGATCAGACTGTGTGATGTGTATAGAAGTGTATCACACTGGTGTCCCTGTGTTTAGGAGATCACACTGTGTGATGTGTATATAAGTGTATCACCTTGGTGTCCCTGTGTTTAGGAGATCAGACTGCGTGGTGTGTATATAAGTGTATCACCCTGGTGTCCCTGTGTTTAGGAGATCACACTGTGTGGTGTGTATAGAAGTGTATCACCCTGGTGTCCCTGTGTTTAGGAGATCACACTGTGTGATGTGTATAGAAGTGTATCACCCTGGTGTCCCTGTGTTTAGGAGATCAGACTGTGTGGTGTGTATATAAGTGTATCACCCTGGTGTCCCTGTGTTTAGGAGATCAGACTGTGTGGTGTGTATAAAAGTGGATCACCCTGGTGTCCCTGTGTTTAGCAGATCAGACTGTGTGGTGTGTATAGAAGTGCATCACATTAAATCCCTCTTTCCCACCCTTGTGTCCCTGTGTGTAGGAGATCAGACTGTGTGGTGTGTATAGAAGTGTATCACCCTGGTGTCCCTGTGTTTAGGAGATCAGACTGGGTGGTGTGTATAGAAGTGTATCACCCTGGTGTCCCTGTGTTTAGGAGATCAGACTGTGTGGTGTGTATAGAAGTGTATCACCCTGGTGTCCCTGTGTGTAGGAGATCAGACTGTGTGGTGTGTATAGAAATGTATCACACTTGTGTCCATGTGTTTAGGAGATCACACTGTGTGATGTGTATAGAAGTGTATCACCCTGGTGTCCCTGTGTTTAGGAGATCAGACTGTGTGGTGTGTATATAAGTGTATCACCCTGGTGGTCCTGTGTTTAGGAGATCAGACTGTGTGGTGTGTATATAAGTGTATCACCCTGGTGTCCCTGTGTTTAGGAGATCAGACTGTATGGTGTGTATATATGTGTATCACCCTGGTGTCCCTGTGTTTAGGAGATCAGACTGCGTGGTGTGTATATAAGTGTATCACCCTGGTGTCCCTGTGTTTAGGAGATCACACTGTGTGATGTGTATAGAAGTGTATCACCCTGGTGTCCCTGTGTTTAGGAGATCAGACTGTGTGATTTGTATATAAGTGTATCACCCTGGTGTCCCTGTGTTTAGGAGATCAGACTGTGTGGTGTGTATATAAGTGTATCACCCTTGTGTACCTGTGTTTAGGAGATCAGACTGTTTGGTGTGTATGTAAGTGTATCACCCTGGTATCCCTGTGTTTAGGAGATCACACTGTGTGGTGTGTATATAAGTGCATCACATTAAATCCCTCTTTCCCACCCTGGTGTCCCTGTGTATAGGAGATCAGACTGTGTGGTGTGTATAGAAGTGTATCACCCTGGTGTCCCTGTGTGTAGGAGATCAGAATGTTTGGTATGTATGTAAGTGTATCAAATTAAATCCCTCCGTCCCACCCTGACGTCCCTGTGTTTAGGACATCAGACTGTGTGGTGTGTGAATAAGTGTATCACCCTGGTGTCCATGTGTTTACGAGATCATACTGTGTGGTGTATATATAAGTGTATTATCCTGGTGTCCCTGTATTTAGGAGATCAGACTGTGTGATGTGTATAGAAGTGTATCACCCTGATGTCCTTGTGTTTAGGAGATCAGACTGTGTGGTGTGTATATAAGTGTATCATCCTGGTGTCCCTTTATTTAGGAGATCAGACTGTGTGGTGTGTATATAAGTGTATTACCCTGGTGTCCCTGTGTTTAGGAGATCAGACTGTGTGGTGTGTATAGAAGTGTATCACCCTGGTGTCTCTGTGTATAGGAGATCACACTGTGTGGTGTGTATAGAAGTGTATCACCCTGGTGTCCCTGTGTTTAGGAGATCAGACTGTGTGGTGTGTATATAAATGTATCACTCTGGTGTCCCTGTGTTTAGGAGATCAGACTGTGTGATGTGTATAGAAGTGTATCACCCTAGTGTCCCTGTGTGTAGGAGATTAGACTGTGTGGTGTGTATAGAAGTGTATCACCCTGGTGTCCCTGTGTTTAGGAGATCAGACTGTGTGGTGTGTATATAAGTGTATCACCCTGGTGTCCCTGTGTTTAGGAGATCACACTGTGTGGTGTGTATATATGTGTATCACCCTGGTGTCCCTGTGTTTAGGAGATCACACTGTGTGGTGTGTATATAAGTGTATCACCCTGGTGTCCCTGTGTTTAGGAGATCAAACTGTATGGTGTGTATATAAGTGTATCACCCTGGTGTCCCTGTGTTTAGGAGATCACACTGTATGGTGTGTATATAAGTGTATCACCGTGGTGCCCCTGTGTTTAGGAGATGTGACTGTGTGGTGTGTATAGAAGTATATCACCCTGGTGTCCTGTGAGTAGGAGATCAGTTTGTGTGCTGTGTATATAAGTGTATCACCCTGGTGTCCCTATGTTTAGGAGATCAGACTGTGTGGTGTGTATATAAGTGTATCACCCTGGTGTCCCTGTGTTTAGGAGATCAGACTGTGTGGTGTGTATATAAGTGTATCACCCTGGTGTCCCTGTGTTTAGGAGATCAGACTGTGTGCTGTATATATAAGTGTATCACCCTGGTGTCCCTGTGTTTAGGAGATCAGACTGTGTGATGTGTATAGAAGTGTATCACCCTGGTGTCCCTGTGTTTAGGAGATCAGACTGTGTGGTATGTATATAAGTGTATCACCCTGGTGTCCCTGTGTTTAGGAGATCAGACTGTGTGGTGTGTATATAAGTGTATCACCCCGGTGTCCCTGTGTTTAGGAGATCAGACTGTGTGTTGTGTATATAAGTGTATCACCCTGGTGTCGCTGTGTTTAGGAGATCAGACTGTGTGGTGTGTATATAAGTGTATCACCCTGGTGTCCCTGTGTGTAGGACATCAAACTGTGTGGTTTGTATATTAGTGTATCACCCTGGTGTCCATGTGTTTAGGAGATCAGACTGTGTGGTGTGTATATTAGTGTATCACCCTGGTGTCCCTGTGTTTAGGAGATCAGACTGTGTGGTGTGTATATTAGTGTATCACCCTGGTGTCCCTGTGTTTAGGAGATCAGACTGTGTGATGTGTATAGAAGTGTATCACCCTGGTGTCCCTGTGTGTAGGAGATCAGACTGTGTGATGTGTATAGAAGTGTATCACACTGGTGTCCCTGTGTTTAGGAGATCACACTGTGTGATGTGTATAGAAGTGTATCACCCTGGTGTCCCTGTGTTTAGGAGATCACACTGTGTGGTGTGTATAGAAGTGTATCACCCTGGTGTCCCTGTGTTTAGGAGATCAGACTGTATGGTGTGTATATAAGTGTATCACCCTGGTGTCCCTGTGTTTAGGAGATCAGACTGTGTGATGTGTATAGAAGTGTATCACCCTGGTGTCCCTGTGTTTAGGAGATCAGACTGTGTGGTGTGTATATTAGTGTATCACCCTGGTGTCCCTGTGTTTAGGAGATCAGACTGTGTGGTGTATATATTAGTGTATCACCCTGGTGTCCCTGTGTTTAGGAGATCAGACTGTGTGATGTGTATAGAAGTGTATCACCCTGGTGTCCCTGTGTGTAGGAGATCAGACTGTGTGATGTGTATAGAAGTGTATCACCCTGGTGTCCCTGTGTGTAGGAGATCAGACTGTGTGATGTGTATAGAAGTGTATCACACTGGTGTCCCTGTGTTTAGGAGATCACACTGTGTGATGTGTATATAAGTGTATCACCTTGGTGTCCCTGTGTTTAGGAGATCAGACTGCGTGGTGTGTATATAAGTGTATCACCATGGTGTCCCTGTGTTTAGGAGATCACACTGTGTGGTGTGTATAGAAGTGTATCACCCTGGTGTCCCTGTGTTTAGGAGATCACACTGTGTGATGTGTATAGAAGTGTATCACCCTGGTGTCCCTGTGTTTAGGAGATCAGACTGTGTGGTGTGTATATAAGTGTATTACCCTGGTGTCCCTGTGTTTAGGAGATCAGACTGTGTAGTTTGTATAGAAGTGTATCACCCTGGTGTCCCTGTGTTTAGGAGATCAGACTGTGTGGTGTGTATATAAGTGTATCACCCTGGTGTCCCTGTGTTTAGGAGATCAGTCTGTGTGGTGTGTATATAAGTGTATTACCCTGGTGTCCCTGTGTTTATGAGATCAGACTGTGTGGTGTGTATAGAAGTGTATCACCCTGGTGTCCTGTGTTTAGGAGATCAGACTGTGTGGTGTGTATATAAGTGTATCACCCCGGTGTCCCTGTGTTTAGGAGATTAGACTGTGTGATGTGTGTATAAGTGTATCACCCTGGTGTCCCTGTGTTTAGGAGATCAGACTGTGTGGTGTGTATATAAGTGTATCACCCCGGTGTCCCTGTGTTTAGGAGATCAGACTGTGTGGTGTGTATCACCCTGGTGTCCCTGTGTTTAGGAGATCAGACTGTGTGGTGTGTATATAAATGTATCACCCTGTTGTCCCTGTGTTTAGGAGATCAGAGTGTGTGGTGTATTTAGAAGTGGATCACATTGCTCCACAGTAATAAAAATCACATTAATGTTTGTTTAACCCCTTAATGTCCAGTGATCCTGGGGTTGGAAACCCATTCATCACCACATAGGTGATTGATCACATGAACCAGCTTGGTGAACAGGGGTCTTATAGTGACCGCTCCGGTCTTGGAGAGCTGAATCTCAGACCCCTGCAGGAGCGCTGTGACCACAAGATATGTGACGTGCAGGGCGATCATCGTTCCTTTAGGCTAGGACATGGTGACAGTCGTAATGTTTATTGGGTTAAACTTCAGTATATGTGTTTATAAATGAGTCTGTATAAATAAAATACTATGATTTTGCTCTAAATCATTTATTCAGTTACTAAAAGAGTCAATAGGTCATTGAATAACCTAAACATTTTTGGCAATGCCCCACCCATCAGCCACCCCCAAAAATACACCCTAAAACACAAGTGTCCCTCTTTGGCCATTTGAAGTGTTGGGGGTGTGCCTTAGTCTGCTCCCCACTAATGTAAATAAACCCAGTTTGACTGGTCTGTCTGTAAGGCTTTCTGTATTTCCTATTGGTGACTGTTAAATAAACCTGTCATTTACTCCATAGACAACAACGTGATCTGTTCTGGGACACAAATCAGCTGCAGGAAAGTCTCCAGGTTACCTGGTCCTTACTAAAATCTTCCCGTACAGGAGGGTAATTATCTTACCTGGGAACTCTCAAAATGAGCTCTCCCTGAGAGCGTTGAAATATTAACCCTTTCAGTTCCAGAAGGATATCCATCTCATTGCGCTGCAATGCGTTGGATATCTCTCTAGCACTCAAAGGGTTACATTTCCCTACAATGTAGAATCCTGATGATATGTGTCTCTCTGTGGTGTAATGAAGAGGTTCTCCTATCAGTATTTACAGGATAAATTCACTGATAATTATGTCTTCTCCCTTTGGTTTCCTGGTACAAATGGAATTAATTTATATATCAGATATTGGGTAACAGTGGACTCTCACCCTGAGAATTTTCTCTTTCACCCTGAGATTTGGGTCAAATCGAACAGCTGGGGGCCGAAGATGTCCTCCCCCGTCCTACCCCCACTTTCTGTGTCTCCTATCTGTGCTGTAGTAGTAACAGGGCTTTTGTGTGTGTGCATGTGTGTGTGTGTGTTGTTTGTGTGTGTGTATGTGTGTGTGTGTGTGTGTGTGTGTTGTTTGTGTGTGTATGTGTGTGTGTATGTGTGTGTGTGTATGAGTGTGTGTGTGTTGTTTGTGTATGTATGTGTGAGTGTGTGTGTGTTGTGTGTGTGTGTATATGAGTGTGTGTGTTGTGTGCATGAGTGTGTGTCTTGTGTGTATGTTTGTGTGTGAGTGTGTATTGTGTGTATTGTGTGTGTGTGTGTATGAGTGTGTGTGCTGTGTGTATGAGTGTGTGTGTTTGTTTGTGTGTGTGTTGTGTGTATATGTGTGTGTTGTGTGTGTATGAGTGTGTGTGTGTGTATCAGTGTGTGTATGAGTGTGTGTGTGTGCATAATTGTGTGTGTTGTGTTGTGTATGAGTGTGTGTGTTGTGTGTATGTGTGTGTGTGTATTGTGTGTGTATGAGTGTGTGTGTTGTGTGTGTGTGCATGATTGTGTGTGTTGTGCTTGTGTATGAGTGTGTGCCAGTGGGCCGACTCCTGTTCCCACACCCCGGGGGTAGGGCAATCCTTCCTTGTTAATTACCCAGGTGCATCAATAAACACATGGGGGGCAGGGAGTCTCTTCCCAAATTTATGGGGGCAGAGATACTACTCTACATTGCCCTACAGAACAGTCACTATATGTAAAAAACCCATCCCCCCCTTATCAGGGCACAGCTGGCAAAACAGCCACAAACATCCAATCAGAGGAATGAGGTATCCGTGCATCACATGCCACAAATACCCGACCCTCTCCAAACTTCCTCCCCTCTGTTTGTCTGGCACCACATGTCTGAGATACCCCAAATGTTATAGGACTTAACATTCCCTGCACCACATGTGTGAAATATGCCTGGCATCTCAGCACTGCCCCAGCCTCTCATCCGGGATAAAACAGCGCCCATATGTCAGATATATACACAGAGCCTAAGGAAAATATACTATCACTGAGATAACCTGTGTATTATAGGACTGAGATATAACCTGTGTATTACAGGACTGAGATATAACCTGTGTATTATAGGACTGAGAGATCCTGTGTATTATAGGACTGAGATATAACCTGTATATTATAGGACTGAGATAACCTGTATATTATAGGACTGAGGTAACCTGTATATTATAGGACTTAGATATAACCTGTATATTATAGGACTGAGATATAACCTGTATATTATAGGACTGAGAGATCCTGTGTATTATAGTACTGAGAGATCCTGTATATTATAGGACTGAGATAACCTGTATATTATAGGACTGAGATATAACCTGTATATTATAGGACTGAGAGATCCTGTATATTATAGGACTGAGAGATCCTGTGTATTATAGGACTGAGATAACCTGTATATTATAGGACTGAGATAACCTGTATATTATAGGACTGAGATTCCCTGTATATATACACAACATATATTTATTTTATTAAACTCAGTTTACTTGCCCTTTTTTGTCAACACAAGTCTTTTATGGCACGTAGACATCTCATCCTCATGCTGGGTAGAGTAGACGTGAACGTGTTCATTGGTAGGAGCCCCCACAGAGCATTGCCTCATGTCTTCACTCCCTTCCTGCTCTTATTTAGTTCAGACTGTGTGCAGTTCAGTGAAGGGATCATTGATGTCTCTGTGTGTTCAGAGCTGTAGACATGAATGTGCCTCTTTGTTGAGAGATGTAATCAGTGATGATGTCTCTGTGTTGTAAGGTCTTATCATTGATGTCTGTCTTTTTTAAGAGCTATAATTATTGATGTCTCTGTTTTGAAAGCTGTAATAATTCATGTATTTCTGTACTGAAAGTGTAATCATCAATGTCTCTCTTTTTTGAGTGTGAACATTAATGTATCTTTGTTGAAAGTTGTAATAAATGATGACGTATCTCTGTGTTGAGAGCTGTGATCACCTATGTCTCTGTATTGAGAGTGTAATCATCACTGTCTGTCTGTACAGAGAGTGTAATCATCAGTGTCTGTCTGTATTGAGAGTGTAATCATCAGTGTCTCTCTGTATTGAGAGTGTAATCATCAGTGTCTCTCTGTACTGAGAGTGTAATCATCAGCGTCTGTCTTTACTGAGAGTGTAATCATCAGTGTCTCTCTGTACTGAGAGTGTAATCATCAGTGTCTGTCTGTACTGAGAGTGTAATCATCAGCGTCTCTCTGTACTGAGAGTGTAATCATCAGTGTCTGTCTGTATTGAGAGTGTAATCATCAGTGTCTGTCTGTATTGAGAGTGTAATCATCAGTAAATGTCTGTATTGAGAGTGTAATCATCAGTGTCTCTCTGTACTGAGAGTGTAATCATCAGTGTCTCTCTGTACTGAGAGTGTAATCATCAGTGTCTCTCTGTACTGAGAGTGTAATCATCAGCGTCTGTCTTTACTGAGAGTGTAATCATCAGCGTCTGTCTGTACTGAGAGTGTAATCATCAGCGTCTGTCTGTACTGAGAGTGTAATCATCAGTGTCTCTGTGTATTGAGAGTGTAATCATCAGCGTCTGTCTGTATTGAGAGTGTAATCATCAGCGTCTGTCTGTACTGAGAGTGTAATCATCAGTGTCTGTCTGTATTGAGAGTGTAATCATCAGTGTCTCTCTGTACTGAGAGTGTAATCATCAGTGTCTCTCTGTATTGAGAGTGTAATCATCAGTGTCTGTCTGTACTGAGAGTGTAATCATCAGTGTCTCTGTGTATTGAGAGTGTAATCATCAGTGTCTCTCTGTACTGAGAGTGTAATCATCAGTGTATCTATGTATTAAGAGTGTAATCATCAGTGTCTGTCTGTATTGAGAGTGTAATCATCAGTGTCTGTCTGTATTGAGAGTGTAATCATCAGTGTCTCTCTGTACTGAGAGTGTAATCATCAGTGTCTCTCTGTATTGAGAGTGTAATCATCAGTGTATCTCTGTACTGAGAGTGTAATCATCAGTGTCTGTCTGTACTGAGAGTGTAATCATCAGCGTCTGTCTGTACTAACAGTGTAATCATCAGCGTCTGTCTGTATTGACAGTGTAATCATCAGTGTCTGTCTGTATTGAGAGTGTAATCATCAGCGTCTGTCTGTACTGAGAGTGTAATCATCAGTGTCTGTCTGTATTGAGAGTGTAATCATCAGTGTATCTCTGTATTGAGAGTGTAATCATCAGCGTCTGTCTGTATTGAGAGTGTAATCATCAGTGTATCTCTGTATTGAGAGTGTAATCATCAGTGTCTGTCTGTATTGAGAGTGTAATCATCAGTGTCTCTCTGTACTGAGAGTGTAATCATCACTAAATGTCTGTATTGAGAGTGTAATCATCAGCGTCTGTCTGTATTGAGAGTGTAATCATCAGTGTCTGTCTGTACTGAGAGTGTAATCATCAGCGTCTGTCTGTATTGAGAGTGTAATCATCAGCGTCTGTCTGTATTGAGAGTGTAATCATCAGCGTCTGTCTGTACTGAGAGTGTAATCATCAGTGTCTGTCTGTATTGAGAGTGTAATCATCAGTGTCTCTCTGTACTGAGAGTGTAATCATCAGTGTCTCTCTGTATTGAGAGTGTAATCATCAGTGTCTGTCTGTACTGAGAGTGTAATCATCAGTGTCTCTGTGTATTGAGAGTGTAATCATCAGTGTCTCTCTGTACTGAGAGTGTAATCATCAGTGTATCTATGTATTAAGAGTGTAATCATCAGTGTCTGTCTGTATTGAGAGTGTAATCATCAGTGTCTGTCTGTATTGAGAGTGTAATCATCAGTGTCTCTCTGTACTGAGAGTGTAATCATCAGTGTCTCTCTGTATTGAGAGTGTAATCATCAGTGTATCTCTGTACTGAGAGTGTAATCATCAGTGTCTGTCTGTACTGAGAGTGTAATCATCAGCGTCTGTCTGTACTAACAGTGTAATCATCAGCGTCTGTCTGTATTGACAGTGTAATCATCAGTGTCTGTCTGTATTGAGAGTGTAATCATCAGCGTCTGTCTGTACTGAGAGTGTAATCATCAGTGTCTGTCTGTATTGAGAGTGTAATCATCAGTGTATCTCTGTATTGAGAGTGTAATCATCAGCGTCTGTCTGTATTGAGAGTGTAATCATCAGTGTATCTCTGTATTGAGAGTGTAATCATCAGTGTCTGTCTGTATTGAGAGTGTAATCATCAGTGTCTCTCTGTACTGAGAGTGTAATCATCACTAAATGTCTGTATTGAGAGTGTAATCATCAGCGTCTGTCTGTATTGAGAGTGTAATCATCAGTGTCTGTCTGTACTGAGAGTGTAATCATCAGCGTCTGTCTGTATTGAGAGTGTAATCATCAGTGTCTCTCTGTACTGAGAGTGTAATCATCAGTGTCTGTCTGTACTGAGAGTGTAATCATCAGTGTCTCTCTGTACTGAGAGTGTAATCATCAGTGTATGTCTGTACTGAGAGTGTAATCATCAGTGTATGTCTGTATTGAGAGTGTAATCATCAGTAAATGTCTGTATTGAGAGTGTAAACTTCAGTGTCTCTCTGTATTGAGATTGCAGTCATCAGTGTCTGTCTGTATTGAGAGTGTAAACATGTCTCTGTGTATTGAGAGTGTAATCAGTGTCTCTCTGTATTGAGAGTCATCAGTACCTGTATTGAGAGCGTAATCATCAGTGTCTCTCCGTACTGAGTGTAATCATTAAAGGGATAGTAATACTTCGTTTTAACTTTATTTTATTTTGTAGGCATTAAAAAACATGAAGAACGATATAAGTCTTATCTCTCAAACCTTTATGGTTTATGAGATATTCACAAGCAAAGTTCCCCCTCCCGCCCCTTTTACCTAGTGTAAGCCATCTCTTCTCAGATGTGGAATCCAGTCCACAGACCAGACAGATAACAGAAGGGGACAATCTTCTTCCTATGAGAACAATGAAAGCCCTCCCCGCCCCTTTTACCTAGTGTAAGTCATCTCTTCTCAGATGTGAGTCTGGTTGTATGACCAGACAGATAACAGAAGGGGACAATCTTCTTTGTATGAAAACAATGAAAGCCCTTCCCCCCTTGACAAGCTTTTCAGGTTTTTCCCTTATCTTAATTGAAGATTGTCCCTCTCTGCAGTCTACCTGGGCACCTCCCTTCTGATCTGGTTGAACAGGGGGGGGATACTTTGCTTGTGAATATCTCTTAAACCATAAAGGTCTGAGAGATAAGACTTATATCATTCTTCATGTTTTTTTAATGCCTACAAAATAAAATAAAGTTAAAACGAAGTATTACTATCCCTTTAATGTCTGTCTGTATTGAGAGTGTAATCATCAGTGTCTGTCTGTATTGAACGTGTAATCATCAGTGTCTCTCCGTACTGAGTGTAATCATTAATGTCTGTCTGTATTGAGAGTGTAATCATCAGTGTCTCTCCGTACTGAGTGTAATCATTAATGTCTGTATTGAGAGCGTAATCATCAGTGTCTCTCATTGTTGATAGCTGTGAACATCGACGCAGAGGGGGAAATGCCAGGACAATGGATTATCATGAGATTATTGGCAGTAATTCTATTGATTAATTTAAAACCCTAGTATCTGTCTGCAATTAGATCACTGGCTGGTGTGGATTTCTAGTGGTGCGGCTCTCTTTTGGATTGCAGCTCTGGGTATCCTTTGAAAACATTGCACAGAAAAGGGCGTGCAACTAAATGGTGCATTAATCATGTTGCCGTGATGAAAAGGGCGACATGAGAATCTTTCCCTGCATCGAAAGCCCGAGATTCTCATGTCACGGCCTTAAACATTGCTTCAACCCGCATCCATAAAATACCATCCTCCCCAATTACAGCTCGAGTACACTGGAAATCGACACTCCATAACGCTGCACAGCATTCTTAGATGTTACTTTTTCATGGGAGTTGATTGACTATGCCCTATTGTACAGCGTGCGGAATTAGCTGGCGCTATATACATAAAGACTATTAATAATAATAACGTGTCTACTATCAGTCATTTCTCCTCTCTAAGAGGTTCATCTCTGTGGTAACAGACATACTTTCCAAAACGCATTGTTTTCAAACAACAAAGCAACAATATTTACACAGTAACTCTCGTTCCTAACCGGTTGCTGATTAAGTTCAGCGGAGCCAACACACGACTTTCATAGATCCACTCAATGAACAGGATTATTGTTAGAAGGACAATGAATCCCATTACTACTGAGGTTAATTTACATTTATCTGTCTGTTAACCCTTTGAGTGCCAGAGGGCTACGCAACGCATTGCAAAGCGATGTGTTGCGTACCTCTTTGGCACTAAAAAGGGTTAATTCAGATGCACATTTATGATGATCAGTGGTAACACGTCTTATCATCAGGGCCAGATTTACATTCCAGGCTCCCCTAGGCAAGGCACTCTGGCACCCTTAGCTCCGCCGATGGCCACACCCCTCTCCTCACATGACCACACCACCAGTCTCATCCACTGTTTCCTGGCACAGAATAAACCTTTGGCCTACAACAAGCAAGGACATAAAAGCTTTAGCCCCTTGGCTGCTAGAGATCTCCAACGCATTGTGAGATATCACTAGCATCCAAGGGGTTAAATACTAGCCTGTAAAGGGGTGTATAAGCTACTGCATGGATACAGAGATTGCTCTGGCCCCACCCACAATACAGAATGTGGGTGTGGCCAGCACATCTGAGGCGCCCATCAAAATGTGGAGCTGTAGGCAGGTGCCTAGTCTGCCTATTGGGAAATCCGGCCCTGCTTATCATTAGGAAAGCGGTGTACCGTAGAGACCATTACATCACGGTGCACACTGATAAATAGGAGACCTATGGAATATACGTTACAGGGTGAACTGTCCTATTCAGATCTATATGACCTGTTGGCAGAAGTCAGGAATGTCTCTGCGATAGTGCAGAGCATTTATACAAGTTATAGTTAGGATTTGCAGCGTCAAACACAAGTATTAGCCCTCACAATTTTTATGATACTGGACAGTACTTTTTCCTTGATCCATTAATCATATACAGACTTGGTTTATGTTTGTGTTTTGCTTCATCGCTACTAGACTGACTGAGGAAATGAACGGAGGTCTGAGCCACACAAAGGGTTAAAGCTAAGGTATGTGAGCACTAAAATGGATGCGCTTTGAAGCAACGTTTAAGGCCGCAACATGAGAATCTCGCACTTTTGATGCAGGGCAAGATTCTCACGTCTCTCTTTTCATCACTGCGACATGGTTAATGCGCCGTTTAGGTGCACATTTTCAAAATGAACCACAGCTGTGTCTTCTAGAGGGGCAGAGGTCTGTGGTCACTTCCAGGACAGTGAGATATAAATGCCGGGGATTAAAGTGCAGTCGGATTGTTCATCTTTACCATGATTCACAGGAAAGATTCACCTTCTGTCTCTCCAATTGAGAAGGTTTTGGCCTCTATAAATTATAAATGATTCGAGCATCTAAATAAGAAAGGCTTTTAGCATGTTTCTGATTTCATGCGATGATTCCCAGGGGCGACATGAGAGCGATGAGAGTGCTGGGTGAGATTTATTTTTATTTTCACATTGTGTGACACACCCCCCACAAAGTAGTAACAGCCTCCGACAGTCACAGACATCAACACCAACCAAATCCTCCAAAAACCTTATACTGTAAACACACAAAAAACAGAAATGAAAGAATGTCTGTTCAGTTAGTAGTGAAATGATAATGGAGAGCTAATGTCCCTCACAGTTCCAAGCTCCAGCAGTCATGAACCACAGATAGATATAAAGAGCAATGCCGTCCCCAGATATCAGGATTTAGTTCATTACAGTCATGACGGAAACGCACAACTGCGTGGGTGTGGGATAATGTTCATACAGTTCATTATCATCCAAAGATTGTATTGTAGTGAGCAACAAACAATATTCCTTCTGTATCTTGATAGCACTTACAATTCCCTATTTACCTACAAAGCAGGTCAATAGGTGAAAGTCTGCTAACGTTACCACCCACACAGTGCTGTGTCTTTATCCTTTACTTCATCTCCAGCAGATACTTTTTAATTTGTTTATTAATGATCTAGAAGTGGGAATGGATAGTAGCGTCTCAATCTTTGCTGATGACACTAAGCTATGTAAGGAAATACATACAGAGCTGGATGGTTTTTCTCTGCAGAAGGATTTTGATAAACTGAGTGAATGGGCAGAAAAGTGTCAGATATGGTTTAACCCTATAAGTGACAGAGGGGTATGCACGATAGAATTTACAGCAGTGTGCAGTCACTCAGCTGCTGCAAGAGCAAATAGGGTACTATCCTGTATAAAAAGAGGTGTACATGCACGGGATGCTAATAATATTCTACATCTATATAATTAATTGGTAAGGCTTCATTTAGTTTTGGGTGCCAGTTCTTAAAAAAGACATTACTGAACTGGAAAAGGTGCAGAGACGTGCAACAAAACTGATAAAGGGATTGGAGGATCTGAGTTATAAAGAGAGACTAGCCAAACTGGGTTTGTTTACATTAGAGAGGAGACGTCTAAGGGGAGATATGATTACCATTTACACTTATATTAGAGAAGAGAGGTGTAAGGGGTGATATGATTACCATTTACACTTATATTAGAGAAGAGAGGTGTAAGGGGGATATGATTACCATATACACATATATTAGAGATGAGACGTGTAAGGGGGATATGATTACCATTTACACATATATTAGAGATGAGAGGTGTAAGGGGTGATATGATTACCATTTACACTTATATTAGAGAAGAGAGGTGTAAGGGGTGATATGATTACCATTTACACTTATATTAGAGATGAGAGGTGTAAGGGGTGATATGATTACCATTTACACTTATATTAGAGAAGAGACGTGTAAGGGAGATATGATTACCATTTACACATATATTAGAGAAGAGACGTGTAAGGGGGATATGATTACCATTTACACATATATTAGAGAAGAGACGTCTAAGGGGAGATATGATTACCATTTACACTTATATTAGAGAAGAGACGTGTAAGGGGTGATATGATTACCATTTACACATATATTAGAGAAGAGACGTGTAAGGGGTGATATGATTACCATTTACACATATATTAGAGAAGAGAGGTGTAAGGGGAGATATGATTACCATTTACACATATATTAGAGAAGAGAGGTGTAAGGGGTGATATGATTACCATTTACACTTATATTAGAGAAGAGAGGTGTAAGGGGTGATATGATACCATTTACACTTATATTAGAGAAGAGAGGTGTAAGGGGTGATATGATTACCATTTACACATATAGTAGAGAAGAGACGTGTAAGAGGTGATATGATTACTATTTACAAATACATTCAAGGTCAATACAAAGAGCTCTCTAAGGAACCCTTTAATGGAGGTTATCCATTGAGACTAGAGGAAAGGCTTTCAACTAAAACAAAGGTTGGGATGTTTTTTCAATCAGGGCAGTAAAGTTATGGAATTCTTTACCTTGGGATGTCGTTTGCAGATACCGTAGCTGCTTTCAAAAAATTAATGGATGTTTTTCTGATTCAGAACAAAGCTGAGAATTATGACATTTGATTAAGCACATAGCATGTTGATCCAGGGGTGTATCCGACTACCTTGTGGAGCCTGGAAGGAATTTTTTTTTTTGGAAATTACTTCAACATTATATTTTATTTATTTTTTGCCTTTCTGTGCATCAACAGGGGTGATATTGCATGGGCTGAACTTGATCAAGTATATTACTAAGTTATTATGTTGCTATGTAGGAGCAGATGACACATATAAATCCCCACACCAATGGCACTAAGCATGGGACAGGGCTCCAGCTGTGATTCCTGTCTATTTAGTTCACTTTACCATGAGATGGGTGAGAAGTATAGCGCGTGGTTCTGGAGTCACCTTGGAATTCTGGTGTCTCCCACTGTGAGGCGCCTCTGGATACGATTCATGTGACTGCCCCCTTTTCCTGTGTAATGGAAGTAATCAGAATCTTTGTATAGATGAAATAAAAACTTTATTGCATCAAAAACAAGCGTTCTATAATCACAATGAAGTGTGTCCCCTGTTATAGCACTTACTCAGGTGCAACAGAAAACCTCTCCCTTTCCTGTCCCTTAAATGCCATTAATGTTAACCCTTTATATACTAAATCTTACACATAATTACTAAAAAGAACATAATGTATAAGAGTTATTCATACCTCCCGTGTCCCTCTCAAGGAGTTATCAGGGGTGACCCATACCTCCCAAGTGTCCCTTTTTAAGAGATACCAGAGCTCCCTATCTCCCAAATGTCCCTCCTTAGGAGATATGAGGGATTCATACCTCCCAAATATCCCACTTTAGGAGATACTACCAATGTGGGATGGCGTTGCCCATCATGTTATGACTGTTGGGTGCACGGGTGTGAAATGTACACACACAGTGATAAACACGGATATATGCAACACACAGGCAGACACACACACACACACACAGTGAGCAGCAGAGACTTGCAAAAGACATGCACACACACACCGGAGATGCACACATGCACACACAAATGTACCAGATGTACACATACGTAACAGACATGCTCACACACACACAACGCAACAGACATGCTCACACACAGGCAACAGACGTGCATGCACACACAAACACAGATGCAACAGACATGCGTGGACGCAGACGCAACAGACATGCACGCACACTCAGACGCAACAGACATGCACGCACACTCAGACGCAACAGACATGCACGCACACTCAGACGCAACAGACATGAACGCACACACACACACACAGACGCAACGGACATGCAAACACACACAGACGCAACAGACATGCACGCACACACAGACACAACAGACATATGCGCAGACACGCAAACGCAACAGACATGAATGCACACACAGACGCAACAGACATGCACGCACACACAGATGCAACAGACATGCATGCACACACTGACACAACAGACATGCACACACACACACAGATGCAACAGACATGCACGCACACACGCAGATGCAACAGAAACATGCACAGACACGCAAACACAACAGACATGCGCGCACACACGGAACAGACACACACAGAGGGGACACTGACACAGTGATAGCCTCCCCCCCACCGTGTGTGAAGGTTCCGGCTCTTGTTGATACCTCTGACATGGATACTTAAATAGTACTTTACTATGTACAGTATATAGACTAAAACATATGTATACATATATGGCAATTAAAATATGTAATTAATAGTGATGAGCGAGCACCCCAATGCTCGGGTGTTCGGGTGCTCTGACCGAGCACCCCCTGAGGCTCGAGTGCTCGGCCGAGCACCCGAGCCCCATTGAAGTCAATGGGAGGACTCGAGCATTACACCAGGCACCCCCTGCTCTGATGAGGGGAGGGTGCCTGGTCCATAGGAAAAGGGCAGAAAATTATGGAAACACCACAGAAATGGTTCAGGGACAGCATAGGGAGGATGTCTGGATGCATCTTGGACTCCAACATCGCTGCTGGGAACGATCTTTCGCCCGTAGTACGCCATTTTTACAGACTGACCATAAAACACACAAAAAGGAAAATAAAAACGACTTTAGGCGAAAAATTGTTACCAAACAATATTTGCTGTATATTTACTTGTATATCATCTGCAAATTATCCCAAAAATGTCCTTGATTTTCGGAAGTGAGGCCATGATTAAGAGGGAAACGTGCGCAGAGGCAAATTCTCCCAAAAATTTCCTTGATTTTCAGAACTGAGGCCATGATTAAGAGGGAAACGTGCACAGAGGCAAATTCTCCCAAAAATTTCCTTGATTTTATTGAACTGAGGCCATGATTAAGAGGGAAACGTGCGCTGAGCTGACCATCTAAAACATTATGGGTGAGGGTCTGCTGCAGAGCTGACCATCCTAAACATTATATGCGAAGGCCCGCTAGTGAGCTGACGCTATAAAACATTATATGAGAGGGCCCGCTAGAGAGCTGACCCAATAAAACATTATATGAGAAGGCCCGCTGGTGAGCTGACCTATATAAAAATTGGCAAACAGGGCCCGCTGGTGAGCTGGCCCTATATAAAAATTATATCACAGGGCCCGCTGGTGAGCTGGCCCTATATAAAAATTATAGCACAGGGCATATGGAAGAGGAGGAGGAGGATGAGAAGATTAAGAGTCAACCATATACCCGTTTTTTGGGTGGAAGGGGTGAATGGGAATACAGAGTATTCACATCATTGTAAATAACATATATAAAGTGAGTTTATGTTCCCCCGGGGCTTTCCTCCAGTGGAGTGGAGAAGTCAGGGGAAATCCAGGCCTTGTTCATTTTTATAAGTGTCAACCTATCAGCATTGTCGGTGGAAAGGCGGATACACTTATCTGTTATGATGCCACCAGCAGCACTAAATACCCGCTCAGACAGAACGCTGGCGGCAGGGCAGGCCAGCACCTCCAAGGCGTAGAGTGCCAGTTCATACCACGTGTCCAGCTTGGACACCCAGTAGTTGTAAGGCACAGAGGGATCATTGAGGACGCTGACACGGTCTGCTACGTACTCCTTCACCATCTTCCAAAACTTTTCCCTCCTTGTGACACTAGGCTGCGCATCAGGGTGAGGGTGCTGGCGGAGTGTCATGAAGGTGTCCCACGCCTTGGAGAGTGTTGCCCTGCCTTTGTCGGAACTGCTGTGTGCTCCCCTTTTCTCCCCTTCTCGGTTGGCCAAGGTAGTACGTACTCTGCCGCCAGCGTTGTCAGATGGAAAATTTTGGAGCAATTTTTCGACAAGAACCTTCTGGTATTGCAACATTTTGCTTGTCCTCTCCACCGGAGGAATGAGAGATGAGAAATTCTCTTTGTAGCGGGGGTCCAGAAGGGTGAACACCCAGTAATCCGTGTTGTCTAAAATGCGTACAACGCGTGGGTCACGGGAAAGGCAGCCTAACATAAAGTCAGCCATGTGTGCCAGAGTACCAACAGTCAAGATTTCGCTGTCCTCACCAGGAGGATGACTCTCAATATCCTCATCCTCTTCCTCCTCTTCTGCCCACCCACGCTGAAGAGATGGAACTAAAGTTCCATGGCTACCCTCTGTAGCGGAGGCAACCGTGTCTTCCTCCTCCTCCTCCTCCTCCTCCTCCGCCTCCTCCAATTGTCGCTGAGAAGACGAAGTGAGGGTGCTCTGGCTATCACCTTGTGTAAGCTCTTCCTCCCCCATTTCCACCTCTTCCACATGCAAAGCGTCGGTTTTAATTGTGAGCAGCGAGCGTTTCAGTAGACACAGAAGTGGGATGGTTACACTGATAATAGCGTTATCGCCGCTCACCATCTGTGTCGATTCCTCAAAATTGCGTAAAACCTCGCAGAGGTCTGACATCCATTCCCACTCCTCACTTCTGATTACAGGAAGTTGAACGGAGAGGCGACGACCGTGTAACAGCTGGTACTCCACTACTGCCCTCTGCTGCTCACAAAGCCGGGCCAACATGTGGAAGGTGGAGTTCCAGCGCGTGCTCACGTCACACAGCAGCCGGTGAGCTGGCAATTGTAAGCGCTGCTGCAGCTTCAACAGGCCGGCTGAAGCTGTTGATGACTTACGGAAATGTGCACACACGCGGCGCACCTTGGTCAAGAGATCATGCACATTGGGGTAGGTTTTTAGAAATCGCTGCACCACTAAATTAAATACATGCGCTAGGCATGGTACGTGTGTGAGCTTGCCGAGCTCCAAAGCCGCCACCAAGTTACGCCCATTATCACACACAACCATGCCTGGTTGCAGGTTGAGTGGCGAGAGCCACTGCTCGGTCTGGTGACTAATCCCCTGCAACAGCTCTGAGGCCGTGTGCTGTTTGTCCCCAAGGCAGATCAGCTTCAGCACGGCCTGTTGACGCTTCCCCACTGCAGTGCTACACTGCTTCCAGCTACTGGCTGATGGGGGAGTGGCGCTGTGTGTAGAGAATTCGGAGGTGGAAACGGAGGAGGAGGAGCCAATAACGTAGGTGCTGGTGGAAACCCTGATGGAGGTAGGGCCCGCAATCCTCGGCGTGGGTAGCACCCGTGCCATCCCAGGGTCCGAGTCGCTCCCAGCCTCCACGACATTCACCCAGTGTGCCGTCAGGGAAATGTAGCGTCCCTGGCCACAAGCACTTGTCCATGTGTCAGTCGTTAAGTGGACCTTCCCAGTAACTGCGTTGGTCAGGGCACGGGTGATGTTACGGGACACATGGTGGTGTAATGCGGGGATGGCACACCGGGAAAAGTAGTGGCGGCTGGGGACCGCGTACCGAGGGACAGCTGCTGCCATCAGGCTGCGGAAGGACTCAGTGTCCACAAGCCTAAATGGCAGCATTTCGATGGCCAGTAATTTTGAAAGGTGTGAGGTTAGTGCTATGGCCTGTGGGTGGGTGGCTGGGTACTTTCTCTTGCGCTCAAATGCCTGGGGTAACGACATTTGGACGCTGTGCTGGGACAGGGAAGTGGATGTGGTCGCTGATGGTGCTTCAGATGCTACAGGTGCAGGGCGGGAGGTATGCGGGCCTGCGCCTTCGACAGGCGATTGGCTGGCACCGAAAACAGGGGAAGAGGAGGCAGTGGTGTGGCCTGCAGACACAGATGGGCGATCCAGGCGTTCCTCCCACTTACTACGGTGCTTGGATGCCATGTGTCGGATCATGCTGGTGGTGGTGAGGTTTCTAGTGTTCATGCCTCGGCTCATTCTGGTGTGGCACAGGTTGCAAACTACAATTCTTTTGTCGTCCGCACTTTCCTTAAAAAAACGCCATACCGCGGAACACCTACCCCTTGGCAAGGTAGATTTACGCAAGGGGGTGCTCCGTGGAACATTTGCGGGCCGGTTTGGTGCGGTCCGCCTTCTTTGTGTAGCAACACCACTGCCTCTTCCAGCCTGTTGCGGTGCTGCAGATGGCTCACCCTCAGGACTGCTGTCATCGCTCGGCTCTACACCTTCCCAGGTGGGGTCAGTCACCTCATCGTCCACCAAGTCCTCCTCCACTTCCTCACTCTGATCATCCTCCTCAAGTCTTGATCCCACCACATACTCAGTCATTGACAACTGTATAACATTCTCCTCAACAAGGTCTTGAGACGGAAATAGTGGTTGATTTAATGGCAACTGTGTCTCATCATCATCATCATCATCCACTACTTCCTTTGACCTTAAATGCCGTTCACATCTGTCATCTTCTTGTGATTGGGTAGCCTCTAGAGGTTGTGAATCAGGGCACAAGATGTCATGTTCCTCTGCAAGCGTGCTTGGAGAGAGGGTCAAATGAAGGATTGGTGATGAGACGAGCTCCTCACTATATCCCAGTGTGGGATCACTTCTTTGACCAGACCGTGTATGGTGGGAGGAAGGATGATCAGAGTGAGGATTATGTTGACCAGACTCTTGGCTACTGAGAGTGGACTTGGTGGAAGACAGGGTGGTGCTTAACCGACTGGAAGCAGTATCAGCTGTCATCCAACCGACCACCTGTTCGCAGTGGTCGGACCTCGAGAGTGATGTCCTGCGACGCCCTGTAAAATTACACATGAAGCTAGGTATGGTGGATGTCTTTCTTTCTTGTGCTCTGGCACCAGGCACAGTTTCTCCACGTCCTGACCCGCGCCCTGAACTTTCAGGATCACGTCCACTTCCCCGTCCCTTTTTACCCGCCTTCTTCATCTTACACAGAATATGTGACTTTAATATTTGAGTTTGAAAACTTAACAGTATTTCTTATTATTCTGCAACTCTGCAGAGTACACAGAATAGGCTGCTAAACGGCGGTGATACACACTGAATGGAATATGTGACTTTAATATTTGAGTTTGAAAACTTAACAGTATTTCTTATTATTCTGCAACTGTACAGAGTACACAGAATAGGCTGCTAAACGGCGGTGATACACACTGAATGGAATATGTGACTTTAATATTTGAGTTTGAAAACTTAACAGTATTTCTTCCTATTCTGCAACTCTGCAGAGTACACAGAATAGGCTGCTAAACGGCGGTGAAACACACTGAATGGAATATGTGACTTTAATATTTGAGTTTGAAAACTTAACAGTATTTCTTACTATTCTGCAACTGTGCAGAGTACACAGAATAGGCTGCTAAACGGCGGTGATACACACTGAATGGAATATGTGACTTTAATATTTGAGTTTGAAAACTTAACAGTATTTCTTCCTATTCTGCAACTCTGCAGAGTACACAGAATAGGCTGCTAAACGGCGGTGAAACACACTGAATGGAATATGTGACTTTAATATTTGAGTTTGAAAACTTAACAGTATTTCTTATTATTCTGCAACTGTACAGAGTACACAGAATAGGCTGCTAAACGGCGGTGAAACACACTGAATGGAATATGTGACTTTAATATTTGAGTTTGAAAACTTAACAGTATTTCTTATTATTCTGCAACTGTACAGAGTACACAGAATAGGCTGCTAAACGGCGGTGAAACACACTGAATGGAATATGTGACTTTGATATTTGAGTTTGAAAACTTAACAGTATTTCTTACTATTCTGCAACTCTGCAGAGTACACAGAATAGGCTGCTAAACGGCGGTGATACACACTGAATGGAATATGTGACTTTAATATTTGAGTTTGAAAACTTAACAGTATTTCTTCCTATTCTGCAACTGTGCAGAGTACACAGAATAGGCTGCTAAACGGCGGTGAAACACACTGAATGGAATATGTGACTTTAATATTTGAGTTTGAAAACTTAACAGTATTTCTTCCTATTCTGCAACTGTGCAGAGTACACAGAATAGGCTGCTAAACGGCGGTGAAACACACTGAATGGAATATGTGACTTTAATATTTGAGTTTGAAAACTTAACAGTATTTCTTATTATTCTGCAACTGTACAGAGTACACAGAATAGGCTGCTAAACGGCGGTGAAACACACTGAATGGAATATGTGACTTTGATATTTTAGTTTGAAGACTTAACAGTATTTCTTCCTATTCTGCAACTCTGCACAGTACACAGAATAGGCTGCTAAACTGCGGCGAAGCACACTGAATGGAATATGTGACTTTGATATTTTAGTTTGAAGACTTAACAGTATTTCTTCCTATTCTGCAACTGTGCAGAGTACACAGAATAGGCTGCTAAACTGCGGCGAAGCACACTGAATGGAATATGTGACTTTGATATTTTAGTTTGAAGACTTAACAGTATTTCTTCCTATTCTGCAACTCTGCACAGTACACAGAATGTGCTGCTAAACTGCGGCGACGCACACTGAATGGAATATGTGACTTTGATATTTTAGTTTGAAGACTTAACAGAATGTGCTCTAATCTGCAACTTTGCACACTAAACAGAATGTGCTCTAATCTGCAACTTTGCACACTAAACAGAATGTGCTCTAATCTGCAACTGTGCACACTAAACAGAATGTGCTCTAATCTGCAACTTTTCACACTAAACAGAATATTTTTTTTTTTTTTTTTGTTTTTTTCCCCCCACACAAAATAACCTGCTGCCCCCACACACAGTAGTCCTAAAAAGGACTTTTGGTTCTTTTTTTTCACAATTTTTTTTTTTCCTCCCTACACTGCCTTTCCCTTCCTATCCTCAGCTCTCCCTGGCTCAGACTGAGCCGAACTCGATGGTCAGGTGCTATACAGCACCCAACCACGGGTTCTGGCCAGCCAATCAGTGTAATGCCAGCAGCCAACATGGCTGCTGGCATTACACCGATGTCAGAGCCTCCCTGCACGTTTATTGGCTGCGCAGCAGCCGCAAAACGTGCGGGGAGGAGACCCGAACATGGCGGGCGAGCACATGCGGTACTCGTACGAGTACCGCCATGTGCCGAGCAGAGCGATGCTCGAGCCGATCCGAGCATCGGCCGAGCATGCTCGCTCAACACTAGTAATTAATAAATTACACATGGCATCTCACATAAGTTTATTGATGAGATGAGAATTCAATGAAATCAGTATAATTCTGATCATATGTATATACAGAAAGATACAGGTGTATTCTGCACAATGACAGCGCAGGCTGAATGTATATTTATATACTGGAACCTTGATTAACCTTTTCATTGCCACAAAATATTGCAAGTCGAGGCAGGGGTGAATGTGACTGAATGTGTGACCAGTAGGTGGGATTGGTGTTACCTTAACACTTTGAGTGCCAGAGAGGGGTATATACCTCTCTGGCATTCAAAGGGTTAAATGTCTGCATAAATAACATTGTTTACATCTTCTTTATTTGCAAATAATTCTTTCTATTAATTCCTGACAACATGGTGCTAATACCTTAACCCTTCGAGTGCCAGAGTGGTACGTACCACTCTGGCACTCAAATGGTTAATACAGGAGGGAGATGTGCTCATTTTGCTTCCCTTCCCCACTGTGCTTCTGGGCAAGTCATTAGTTTAAATTGCCCCGTCAGTCCCTGAGAATGATGGGAGTTGTAGTCAAACAGCTGGAGGACTACAAACTGCTCACATCTGGTTTAATAAAAGGATTTACTTAGGTTAGAGCCCTTCGTGCTGGAGTCCGGTGCAGACACTTATACGCCATATGCACATTCACAGTAACAGTGGAATAATTGTACCGCGGGCACTAAAGGGGACACATAGACATGTGCACTGAGGTGGTTTCAGCCCTGACAGTGGATGTAGATGTAGGGAAATATGAGTCAGGAAGGAATTACTTTTACCCACTTGTAGCGCCTCTCTCTCTCTGTCTCTCCGCAGTATAGCAGTGCCAGCCACCCATGCGCTTGTGGGCACGACTCTGCTGTGCTGCACCCCCAGGAGATGCGCGCCCTAGGCCAGTGCCTACCTTGCCTATAGGTGACGCTGGTCCTGTGTCTCTCCCCTTTTCAGCTCCCCTTCCTTGCAGTGCGTATGGGAGCACTATTCCGGCAGAGACCGAGCAGATCTTTATACACCAGCCACAGTCCATACACAATTCACATTGCCTAGCACTGGGCCAGCTGTCTCTCCCCTTCTCTGTGGGGAGCTGTGTGTGTGTTGGTGCTGTGTGAGTGGGATGTGTGTGTGTGTTGGTGCTGTGTGAGTGGGATGTGTGTGTGTTGGTGCTGTGTGAGTGGGGCATGTGTGTGTGTGTCTGTGGTATATGAGCAAGTGGCAGCCATTTTGTTTTTCTCTTGAGTTGTATAGTGGTGGGCGGGCTGCAAAGTGGGGGCTGGCCAACTCCATGCATAATTTTCACACCAGTAGATCCTATCGTTTCTTTCTGTGGCCTGTGGTGTTTTGTGTGGGCTGGTTGTCTTTATGTTTTCGCCGGCCAAACACTGGATTCCAACAGACTCCATAGTTGTATTATTTGTGTGGTCTTCCTTCCTGCTGAGAGGCACAGCCAGTTGGATTAAGTGGGTCTCCCCAATTACTTACTGGAGACTCTCACGTTTTTCATTTGTTCTCTGATATTTCTTCAGTGGAGGAAAGATTACAATTTACCATTAGTTAGTAAGAACTATGTATTTTAGCAAAAGCACTTACACTAATAAATTTTATTTACCTCCTAGATAATTAACACTTTTTAACAAGACAAGAAAGAGGTGGTTATGTTAGTAGAAATATAAGTGTTTACTGGGTGACACAGGGAGACAACACGCTGCAGTCTGCGGCAGGATAAAACGAATGGCTGCCACCAGTTATAATGACTATTAATAATGTGATAATGGAATTAGACTCACAAAGTCAACATTAATTCCACCCACACACTGAAACTCAATTCACAAGTTCTTCAAATCTCCATTCTCTTTTCCTCCAGCCCTTTTCCTTTCCTAAGTCTGACTTCAATTAATATTCCTAATTACTAGGTATAACGTCTTCCTCACGCAGACCGTTCCCATCTCACGTAGAAGTCTTAATCAAATGTCATAAGTACAATGTAAACCAGCTCTGTTATATCTACCGCCATCACGTCACGACTTGTTCTGCACTCCAATTGGCTAAGCCACAAACAGAAGAGAAACAAAATGGCCTGTTTTATACAAAAACTGACATCACAGAAATATTTTCATCATTTCAGTCAATTTTTGGACCTCCAAATGTTAAGACTACAACTCCCATCATCCTCCACTAGCCAGAGGTCCAACAATTTACTACACCTGGTCAAAGGGGGTTGCGATGCTTAATGGACCATATGTAAGTGGGGAAACAAGAGATTTCAACAGAATGACAGCAGGACAACAACAGTACAACAGCTGGGTGACGGAAGGGCAACAACAATACAAGAGCAGGATGACAGGACAACAACAATACAAGAGCAGGATGACAGGACAACAACAGTACAACAGCTGGGCGACGGAAGGGCAACAACAATACAAGAGCAGGATGACAGGACAACAACAGTACAACAGCTGGATGACAGCAGGGCAACAACAATATAAGAGCAGGACGACAGGACAACATCAACACAAGAGCAGGACAACAACAATACAAGAGCAGAATCACAGCAGTTCAACACAAAGATGGATGACGGCAGTACACCAGCAGAAGAACAGCAGGATGACATCAGTACAACAGCAGGATGGCAGCGGGTCGACAGTTATACGACTGCAGGGTAACATCAGTATTAGACTGACAGCAAGACAACAGTAGGACAACAGCAGTATGCCAACAGGATGACCGCAGTACAACATCAATACCAGGATGACATCAGGCCGACAACAAGATGGTCTGGTAATAATTTTCCTTGGGGGTAAGCACTGTGCAATTGTCCCGAACTGTAATGTCCAAACTCTGTGACAAGGCTGTGAAGAGGGGGAAGGAGGGGTCACACCTTGGCACATCGCTCCCCCTAATAAAGCACATGTAGCAGAACCACCTTAAAGGAGTAGTAATACTTAAAATTTACAACGCTTACAACGTTGCTCTTGATGTTAGGGGTAAATATGTAGCGATATCAGCACCTGATTGTTTTCTTACTCATGAATCTTAAAGCGATAGTAATTCTTACATATTACAAAGCTGCATCTTGTAGCCCTTAAAAAAATAAATTAAATTCCCCCAGTCCCATCTCTCAAACTTTTATGGTTTGAGAGATATTCTCTTTCAAAGTTCCCTCTCCGAGATAGTGTTATTGCAAAAGAAATCCTTCACTGGAACAGTCTTCTACGTGTGCTTGGTTTGAAGAATTTATTTTTCATTACCGCGATCTCAGCTCTGCTGCAGAGCCGCCTGTTGGTCCCAGGACGGATTCCTCTGCTCTCAGCTAGAGCGCTGACATCACGGAGGGGGGAACTTTGAAAGCGAATATCTCTCAAACCATAAAGGTCTGTGAGATGGCATTGGGGACATTTAATTTCTTTTTTTAAGAGCTACAAGATGCAGCTTTATAGATTTAAGATTCATGAATAAGAAAACAGCCAGGTGCTGATATCGCTGCATATTTACCCCTAACATCAAGAGCAACGTTGTCCAATGTAATCAACAAAAGGCACGAGGAAACCCTCCACTAGCCTAGGACATGCGCTGGCTTTTCATTACCTAGTCCTGGGGTAGTAATAATATCCAAGTGCCCCCCAGTGATGCTGCCACAGACAAATGTGCCACCTGCACCTCCAGCAGACAGAGAATCTGCTGATATCTGGATCTGGCAATATGTCTCTAATGCACAATGTGCGGCACAGTGATCACACAGCAATGTGGTGGAGGGCAGTAGAATTCAGGGAATAAGGGAGCATCTCCAGACTGACCACCCCACAGAATACCCCAAGCTTGAATTCGGAAGTGTCGGTCACTTACTGCCCCACAATCACCTGGGATTTGTTGTATTTTTCAGGGCAGGCAAGGGACACAGTGATTTACTTCACCTGATATCTTGGGTGATGGTTTAATATTGTTGATATCAGTGGCGTAACTAAAGGGGTCGCAGGGGTCACACCTGCGACCGGGCCTGTCACTCCCCCTGCGACCCCTCCGCCTGGTGCCCGCAATCTCCCTCCATCGCTCTAGTAATGCAGAGCGCTGGGAGATGACATCATCTAGTAGAGCAGAGAGATGACATCATCTAGTAGAGCAGAGAGATGACATCATCATGACAGCATCTCCCAGCGCTCTGCATTACTAAGAGGACCATGCGGGAGCTCCAGGTAGGACGTAGGAGATGGGGGCATTGTGAACATTGAGGGGCATTGTAGTGGGGGTCAGTGTGGTCGAGGGGGCCAATGTGGTGGTGGGGGGGCCGTGGCATTTCTTGCACCAGGGCCTGGAGGCTTCTAGTTACTCCTCTGGTCAATATTCTTAATTGGAGCAGACGTGCCAAGGTGTGTGATCCCAGTCCTTCCTCCCTCTCACAACTTGTTTACAAACTATGCACATTGTTCTGATTAACCCCTTAATGACCCTTCATGGTCATAGTACATCATGGATCGATCAGAGTTAACGACCCTTGGCGTACTATGACCGTCATGGAATTCAAGGCTACACCCATGGCTGCACTCTGTTCGGGGAGTCCGGAACCGGAAGGAGAAAAAAAAACCTGCTCCGTGGTCCTTAACTGACCGCACCGATCGGCCGGTCATTAAGGGGTTAACTACACATCCCCTTACTTCCTCCTAGGAAAATAATTCCAACACCCATGATTTTAGGGAAGTTGGATGAGGAGTAGGACTTTTGTGACTGAACAGCTTCTCCCCCCCGATGCACCTTAAGTGGTGATGACTTGCATTGCTCCTGCCTCAGCAGCCCCAGGTCTAGTAGGAAGGAAACAACACGAACTATCCCATGTCTGGTGCACAACAGTCTGTGGAGATGATGATGACCTGTGCCCAATGCCCACCAGCACCACCAGCTTTGCCATCACTACTACCCATGAGCATGGTAAATAATACACCAGCCTGATTGATATGACATTTGATGCTCAGATTTCTAACTTAGTTCCTGGTGCTGAGCTAACATCATAATGTAATTCATGAAGGGTATAGTAAGTTTCTGGTGGGGCTTACCTACCATAGACCTGCAAATAATATGTTTCAAGGCTTGTCGTGATGTAGGTCTGTAAACACATTTTTTAAGGTGCCTTGCTGCAAGTCTTCAATCTTTATTTTTTTTTCAAGGTTTGTCATGACGTAGTCCTGCTAAAGTTTTCTTTCAAGGCTTGCTTTGTTGGATATTTTGTAACACGTATTTCAAGGCTTGCCTTACATTATTGGGCTGAACTGACAGTTTTCCTAAAAGTTGTACTTGTATTTATAATTATTTTTGCAAAGGCTAATCAATGAGTAAGGCACTGTTCTCATCTTTGTAATGGTTTATCTATATTCTAATTCAGCTGTAAATAAAAACATGATTTGATAGGTCGGTTGTAGTGATTAACCCTTGCCTAGTAGATTACGGTTCAACAGTACGCCTGTCCTTATCCCTTAAAAACCATGCTGCTGTTGTAGGCCTTCTAAACATTTTTGGAAAGGTGTTCCATGTGTGTATGTAAGTCTTTCTGTCATGTTATGAGGGAAAAACAAGCAGAACATCCAAAGAAAGAATGCGTGAACATAGGTCAGTGATCACGAGGGGCTTGAATAAAACACTCAGTGAGCAGCAGCTCTGGCGAGCCCCGGTTGCCAGGCATTTCATTCAATTTAAACATAAAGTAAACAAATTAAGTATTTCCTTTTTGAATTAGTCAATCAGGCACCACGGTGGGGGGGACAGAGAGTCTCAGCGATGAGAGAGATGTTCTGGATCTATACGCTAAGATCGCTGTCAACACTTGGACTGAATGAGCAATTCATTCAGATACACTACACCTGATATGATGTCACAGTGATTTATTAGGATCTGAGTATTTGTTTTTATACATGTTTTGTATACATGTGTTTTCACACATTTGTTTTGTCTGTAAGCAGACTTGGAAGCCAGTTTGGTGTCTTTGGGTTGTGATGGCAACAGTGGATACGTCACGCTGGCGTCACGTTTAACAATAGAGTGAATGTAAGACAGACCAGCGTTTGGTCTGTAACATTGGTATGTCTGATGAAAGTCCCAAAGGAGGACTGAAACGTTGGATTTTAGACATGTTTTATTAAAAGTGAAGTTTTACATGAAGATAGAGTGCTGGGCTCTTTAGGAGAGATGCCCATCTGTGTATGTCACATGAGTGTCACAAGTCTGAGTTACTATCCCAATCAAAACACAATACTATTACTCTTCATGGTGTTATTTATAATTACAGTAACTTCATAAACATAAATGTGATTACATTAAAGGGATAGTAATGTCAACATATAAAGTTATTTTCGATGGTTCATTGTCATTTTATATAATGCGTACTACCATTTAAAATGTACTTTTCTTTGTATAGTTTATGTAATTCATGTAGAAAGTTTCCCCTTCTTGCCCCTCTCCACTTTGTCAGTCACAATTCCCTCAGATGTGAAAGCTGGACACTTGACCATACAGATTACCATGAAGGACAATATTGTGTTTGTGTATAAGGAAGTAGGGCTGGATTTACATCTTAGGAGTCTGTAGGCACAGAAATCTGAAGCGCCCCCCCCATTGGCCATCTCCACTGGACACTTCCACAATGCTCCTAATCTCCATATTGCCCTCACATTACCCCCATCAGCTCCGACTTGCACCCATCAGCTCCAACTTGCCCTCACATTACCCCCATCATCTCCAACTTGCACCATCAGCTCCACATTGCCCTGTTTCCCACCTCCCTGGTGGTCCAGTGGCAGGAATAGTCTGTGCCTGCTTCTGCACAGAACTGTAGCTCCCATTGCTCCTGCGCAGTCTTCTCTTTAGGAATGCAGAGCGCTGGCAGATGATGTCATGGAGATGATGTCATCTCCCAGCGCTCTGTATTACTAAAAAGCCACCGAGGGATCAACAGCAGGATCTCACCGGACGGCAGGCGGCGGGTAGGGTGAATTAAAATATTTAAAAAAAAAAAAATTGATTCCAATGACAGGTGCCCCTCTGTGGGGTGCGCCTGCGTGTCAGAGAGTGTCACAAGTACAAGTAAATAGTAATGTGGTAATGCGGGTTATCATGTGGCGGCGCCGCTCTGACTCTGACACAGCACTGTCTGCAGACTCGGCAGCGGCACAGCACAGTGACAGCGCTTATGATCTTGTCACACTCACACTGTTCAGAGACTCACACTGCACATGACACAGTTGACAGTCACACTGTCACAGCACAGCAACATGCATACCCCACCCCCTTTGTAGTCCACCCAGACGGTCTGGATCAAAGGCTGGCCTGGCAGGCTAACGAATTAAAAAAAAAATCCCAATGGCAGGCGCCCCTCGGTGGTGTGCACCTGTAGGCAGGTGCCTACTCTGCCTTATGGCAAATCCGGCCCTGTAAGGAAGGCCCTGATCCCCACTTCACAAAGAGGAGCAGGGTTTTATGTGTGATGACACAATAATGTCCCTTGTTATGTTCCATCAGTCCTGGCTTTCAGACCCGAGGGAACTATGAATGACGTAGAGGAAATGGACGTGAGAGGGGAAACTCTCAACTTGAATTACATAAGTACATTTTAAATGGTAGTATGCATTATATAAATCACAATGAACCATCAAAAATAACTTTATATGTTGATATCGCTATCCTTTTAAACTATAATCTGAATAATGTTCAACGACATAGAAATAAAAAAATAAAAGGTTGAATTCTACATGGTGAATGTGGATGGATAGTATAGGATGGTGATGATGATGACAGGAACGAATACTAGACATATTAGATATGATTCCAGTAGAACCTTATATTATCATGTTCTTAGCACTGGTCCCAACTGTTGTAGATGGTCTAAACGTAGCACCTATTCATATCACTTCTACTTAGTGCTGCTGCTTCTACATGAGTCATATGTGCCTGTTTTCTTGTGTATTTTTTTCCACTTCTACTATTTTACCAATTATGAAAGGCAAGCTCACAGGTCTGTAATTTGCAGGCTTAGATCCCTGATCCTCCATATTGAATCCTGGTACTATATCTGTTTTCCTCCTATCATTACCCATTACTGAACTAAGCTCCCTATGCATCCTTGAGTTTATGCCATCAAGTGTAGCTTATTTAACCCTTTGAGTGCATTGGCTACCTCTCTGGCACTCTAAGGTTTAACAATATCATTTTTCCAGCATATTTTTGACTCAGTAAGCCAAGTATATGGGGAAAACATTACATGATTCTCTCGATTTAGGAAACCTTAAAGTTTTAACTCACACCTCCCTGAAGGTTATGTTTATCTCAATTGTCATCTGCGATAAAGCTTCAATCCATTATTTTTTGTTATTTTTATTTATGGTCACGGAGATATTTGCTGTTAAAGATTTACCTGCATAGATCAAATGGGCACTCTCTGTGGTACAGCTCAGTACCGTGAGGCTGTCATTCACCTCCCTCTTGTGCTACATTCTCTCCTCCCTCAGTCCCAGGTCAAATGACTATATGGGACTCATGGAGGGATTAGGGAATGAGGCACAAGAGGGGAGGTGGTTGACAGCCTCACAGTACTGAGCTGTACCACAGCGATCAATGTGCGACCTAAACAGGTAAATGTTTAACACAGAATATATCTCTGTGACCATAAATAATTTAAAAAAACCTGAAGCTTTATTGCAGATGACAACTGAGATAAACATACATTTCAGGGAGGTGGGAGTTCCACTTTAGTGACTGACATGGTTATAACAGTAATAAAACTAAAGTCCAGGTGACAAACTCTCAAAACGCTGTTTGTGGAACGAGATAAAAACAAGTCATACTGGTTATCTGAAACAAAAGGGAATTTCTGTTTAATTTCATGTTCCTGGTTTCAGTGATGGTGCCTGCTGATCTCAGAGAGGAGCTGAACTGCATCGTCTGCAAGGAGATCTATACAGATCCTGTGACACAGACATCTGGACACAACTACTGCCTGGTCTGTATTACCAGAACCTGGTACAGGCCGGATCCAGGAGTCGTCTTCCTGTCCTGAATGTAGACAGAGATTTAAGAGACGACCTGAACCAAAAAGAAACCAGATGATATGTAACACAGTAGACTCCTTTCTACTCAGACACCAGGTGGAACCACTGAACGAGGCCTCTGAGAGGAAGAATGAACTGAGGAATGTTCTGAGGAAACATGAACAAGAGAGAAGACAGGGAAAAGAGTCCATAGTTTGTGGGACACAGGAGAGAAGTACAAGGAAAAAGCAGCTTGATAAACAGAGCGAGTCACTGCTGGAAGCTCTAGAGAATCTAGTTCTGAGCGAGATTTCCAGGTGAGAAAAGCAGGTTTCACACTCAATCTCTGATCTTATCCAGCAGCTGGAAATAAAGGACGAGATGCCCAGGAAGGTCCATCACATTGAGGAGATGATCCACTAACTGTATTACAGGGACGGGATTCATACAGAACTGAGGACTGTAGTATTGGAGGTTATGAGGACGCAGAGAGCTGATAAAGAGGTCCTTACTGTAGGTGATCTGGATAATGACTTAATATCCTTAGACAGTGGATTAGCTGATCTTGTTACTGGGGTAAAGAGAAGAATCTATGGACTGGAGGCAACAGACGTGATATTGTATATAAACACGGCTGGTAATAATGTATCACATGACAACTGCAGCTTGTTCAAATACAGACCAATGTCGCTCAACACAAGAGATTTCAGTTTTATCAGGTTTATGCACCAGGACATTCTCCTCAGGACCGCATTACTGGGAGGTGGAGGGCAGTGTATACAGGTACTGGATGGGCAGGGAGGCCTACCCCAGTATCGAGAGGAGATAGGGTTGCCACCTTTTCTTCCAAAAAAATACTGGCCATGGCATTCCCTCCATAGACTTAACATTGGACAGAAGCCGATTTTTTACAGGTCTGCCAGTAAAATCCCGGCTGGGTGGCAACTCTAAGAGGAGAGGACATCTTTCTGGGATTGGAGATGAGACGTCCTGGGGTTTGTGCAGTTATGAGACGGACAATTCGCTGACAGTAAAGTAATCAAACCATCCTGTAGGAGAATCGGAATGTCCCTGGACTATGAGGCTGGACATTTGGCCTTTTATGAGCTGTGGGACGTGGTCAGACATTTACACATCTTACTGCCACCTTCATTCACCTTGAAGCTGCATTCTCTCCCTCCCCTCCATCTCTGTTCTCTCCCTCCTATTGCCTCCCCCCACTCCCTGTGTCTCCCCTCCCCTCCATCTCTGTTCTCTCCCTCCTATTGCCTCCCCCCACTCCCTGTGTCTCCCCTCCCCTCCATCTCTGTTCTCTCCCTCCTATTGCCTCCCCCCCACTCCCTGTGTCTCCCCCCCATCTCTGTTCTCTCCCTCCTATTGCCTCCCCCCCGCTCCCTGTGTCTCCCCTCCCCTCCATCTCTGTTCTCTCCCTCCTATTGCCTCCCCCCCGCTCCCTGTGTCTCCCCCCCATCTCTGTTCTCTCCCTCCTATTGCCTCCCCCCCGCTCCCTGTGTCTCCCCCCCATCTCTGTTCTCTCCCTCCTATTGCCTCCCCCCCGCTCCCTGTGTCTCCCCTCCATCTCTGTTCTCTCCCTCCTATTGCCTCCCCCCCGCTCCCTGTGTCTCCCCTCCCCTCCATCTCTGTTCTCTCCCTCCTATTGCCTCCCCCCACTCCCTGTGTCTCCCCTCCCCTCCATCTCTGTTCTCTCCCTCCTATTGCCTCCCCCCACTCCCTGTGTCTCCCTTCCCTGACATCCCTGCCTCAGTCTCTTTGTATCATGGTCCTTCACCCTTTCTTCTCTCCCCTCCCTCCCGTTCCCTCTCTTTTCCTCTCGTCTTGCTCCCCCCCACCGCTCCCTGTGTCCCCCCTTCCCCTGGTCTCCTCAGTGACCCCCCTCTTTCAGTCTCTTTGCTTCTTGATCCCTCACCCTTTCCTCTCTGTGAAGTCCCCTCCCCCCGCGCTCCCCAGCGGATTCCCCTCTCCCCCACTAGTACGTGTGATAGTGATGGAGTCTCTAGGACTTTGCTGGTTCATGTCGGTGTCAGATAAAATCAGACGCAGCTCTAAAGCTTTGGTGTTTTCCTCCTTTTTTGTTAAAGCCTTAAGGGGTGCAACCTCGGCCCTCATTAACTAGAGACAGACAGAATCTGTTGTGTAACCCCTTCACTGCCAGCCCCGACAAAGTGTTCCTGATTTCATCACACCACACTACAAACACACACAGTATATACACAAACAGTATACACACACACACAGTATAAGCACACACACACACACACACACACTATACACACACAGTATATACATGCACACACAGTATACACACACACACACTATACACACACACACACACTATACACACACACAGTATATACATGCACACACAGTATACACACACACACTATACACACACACACACACTATACACACACAGTATATACATGCACACACAGTATATACACACACACTATACACACACACACACACACACACACTATACACAAACAGTATATACACACACAGTATATACACGCACACACAGTATACACACACACTTTACACACACAGACTATATACACGCACACACACACTATACACACACAGTATATACACACACAGTATATACACGCACATACAGTATACACACACACTTTACACACACAGACTATATACACGCACACACACACTATACACACACAGTATATACATGCACACACAGTATACACACACACAGTATACACACACAAACACATAGTATACACACACAGACTATACACACACACACACACACACACACACACACACTATACACACACAGTATATACAAGCACAGTATACAGGCACACACATAGTATATATACACACACACACACTATACACATGCACACACACACTATACACACACACACTATGCACACACAGTATATACAAGCACAGTGTACAGGCACACACACAGTATATACACACACGCACACGATGCACACACAGTATATACAAGCACAGTAGACAGGCACACACATATATATATATAGATATATATATATATATATACACACACACACACACACACATTAACAGTATGTACACACACACAGTATACACACAGCATGTACACACACACATAGTAGATACACACACAAACACTGTTTACACACAGCACACACAGTTTATACACACACAGTACACATACACACTATGCACACACACACAACACAGAGTATATACACATAGTATGTACACACACACACAGTATATACACAGAGCATATACAAACACAAAAACACTGTACATGCACACCCAGTATATATACACAGTATGTACACACAAGCACTGTATACACAAACATAGTATATACACACCGTATATATACATACACACAAACACTGTATACACACACACACAGTATATATATATATACAGTACGTACACACAGTGCGTACACACGCACAAACACACACACACACACACACAAACACGCACAGTGTACACACATATATGTATAGATGCTCTGCTTGACTCGAGTCTGCAGGGTATGCAAGGAGCTCACCTGGGACTCAATTCTATTACTCCCAGTAATTTGCTGGAATATGGGATAGGTGTGATAGGATAGTGTTAGTATTATTTAGTGACATGTTAGGGATAGTGTAAGGTTAGTGTATGGGATAGGGGTGATAGGATAGTGTTAGGAGTAGTATTATTTAGTGACATGTTAGGGATAGTGTAAGGTTAGTGTATGGGATAGGGGTGATAGGATAGTGTTAGGAGTAGTATTATTTAGTGACATGTTAGGGATAGTGTAAGGTTAGTGTATGGGATAGGTGTGATAGGATAGTGTTAGGGGTAGTATTATTTAGTGACATGTTAGGGATAGTTTAGGGTTAGTGTATTGGATAGGGGTGATAGGATAGTGTTAGGGGTAGTATTATTTAGTGACATGTTAGGGATAGTGTAGGGTTAGTGTATGACATGGGGTGATAGGGTAGTGTTAGTATTATTTAGTGACATGTTAGGGATAGTGTAAGGTTAGTGTAAGGGATAGGGGTGATAGGATAGTGTTAGTATTATTTAGTGACATGTTAGGGAAAGTGTAAGGTTAGTGTATGGGATAGGGGTGATAGGATAGTGTTAGGGGTAGTATTATTTAGTGACATGTTAGGGATAGTGTAAGGTTAGTGTATGGGATAGGGGTGATAGGATAGTGTTAGGGGTAGTATTATTTAGTGACATGTTAGGGATAGTGTAGGGTTAGTGTATGGGATAGGGGTGATAGGATAGTGTTAGTATTATTTAGTGACATGTTAGGGATAGTGTTGGGTTAGTGTATGGGATAGGGGTGATAGGATAGTGTTAGGGGTAGTATTATTTAGTGACGTGTTAGGGATAGTGTAGGGTTAGTGAATGGGATAGGGGTGATAGGATAGTGTTAGTATTATTTAGTGACATGTTAGGGATAGTGTAAGGTTAGTGTATGGGATAGGGGTGATAATATAGTGTTAGTATTATTTAGTGACATGTTAGTGATAGTGTAGGGTTAGTGTATGGGATAGGGGTGATAGGATAGTGTTAGGAGTAGTATTATTTAGAGACATGTTAGGGATAGTGTAGGGTTAGTGTATGGGATAGGGGTGATAGGATAGTGTTAGGGGTAGTATTATTTAGTGACATGTTAGGGATAGTGTAAGGTTAGTGTATGGGATAGGGGTGATAGGATAGTGTTAGTATTATTTAGTGACATGTTAGGGATAGTGTAGGGTTAGTGTATGGGATAGGGGTGATAGGATAGTGTTAGGGGTAGTATTATTTAGTGACATGTTAGGGATAGTGTAAGGTTAGTGTATGGGATAGGGATGATAGGATAGTGTTAGGGGTAGTATTATTTAGTGACATGTTAGGGATAGTGTAAGGTTAGTGTATGGGATAGGGGTGATAGGATAGTGTTAGTATTATTTAGTGACATGTTAGGGATAGTGTAAGGTTAGTGTATGGGATAGGGGTGATAGGGTAGTGTTAGGAGTAGTATTATTTAGTGACATGTTAGGGATAGTGTAAGGTTAGTGTATGGGATAGGGGTGATAGGATAGTGTTAGGGGTAGTATTATTTAGAGACATGTTAGGGATAGTGTAGGGTTAGTGTATGGGATAGGGGTGATAGGATAGTGTTAGTATTATTTAGTGACATGTTAGGGATAGTGTAAGGTTAGTGTATGAGATAGGGGTGATAGGATAGTGTTAGGAGTAGTATTATTTAGAGACATGTTAGGGATAGTGTAGGGTTAGTGTATGGGATAGGGGTGATAGGATAGTGTTAGGGGTAGTATTATTTAGTGACATGGTAGGGATAGTGTAAGGTTAGTGTATGGGATAGGGGTGATAGGGTAGTGTTAGGAGTAGTATTATTTAGTGACATGTTAGGGATAGTGTAAGGTTAGTGTATGGGATAGGGGTGATAGGATAGTGTTAGGGGTAGTATTATTTAGAGACATGTTAGGGATAGTGTAAGGTTAGTGTATGGGATAGGGGTGATAGGATAGTGTTAGGGGTAGTATTATTTAGAGACATGTTAGGGATAGTGTAAGGTTAGTGTATGGGATAGGGGTGATAGGATAGTGTTAGGAGTAGTATTATTTACTGACATGTTAGGGATAGTGTAGGGTTAGTGTATGGGATAGGGGTGATAATATAGTGTTAGTATTATTTAGTGACATGTTAGGGATAGTGTAGTGTTAGTGTATGGGATAGGGGTGATAGGATAGTGTTAGGGGTAGTATTATTTAGTGACATGTTAGGGATAGTGTAGTGTTAGTGTATGGGATAGGGGTGATAGGATAGTGTTAGTATTATTTAGTGACATGTTAGGGATAGTGTAAGGTTAGTGTATGAGATAGGGGTGATAGGGTAGTGTTAGGAGTAGTATTATTTAGTGACATGTTAGGGATAGTGTAGGGTTAGTGTATGGGATAGGGGTGATAGGATAGTGTTAGGAGTAGTATTATTTAGTGACATGTTAGGGATAGTGTAAGGTTAGTGTATAGGATAGGGGTGATAGGATAGTGTTAGTATTATTTAGTGACATGTTAGGGATAGTGTAGGGTTAGTGTATGGGATAGGGGTGATAGGATAGTGTTAGGGGTAGTATTATTTAGTGACATGTTAGGGATAGTGTAGGGTTAGTGTATGGGATAGGGGTGATAGGATAGTGTTAGGAGTAGTATTATTTAGTGACATGTTGGGGATAGTGTAAGGTTAGTGTATAGGATAGGGGTGATAGGATAGTGTTAGTATTATTTAGTGACATGTTAGGGATAGTGTAGGGTTAGTGTATGGGATAGGGGTGATAGGATAGTGTTAGGGGTAGTATTATTTAGTGATATGCTAGGGATAGTGTAAGGTTAGTGTATGGGATAGGGGTGATAGGATAGTGTTAGGAGTAGTATTATTTAGTGACATGTTAGGGATAGTGTAAGGTTAGTGTATGGGATAGGGGTGATAGGGTAGTGTTAGGAGTAGTATTATTTAGTGACATGTTAGTGATAGTGTAGGGTTAGTGTACGGGATAGGAGTGATAGGGTAGTGTTAGGAGTAGTATTATTTAGTGACATGTTAGGGATAGTGTAAGGTTAGTGTATGGGATGGGGTGATAGGATAGTGTTAGTATTATTTAGTGACATGTTAGGGATAGTGTAGGGTTAGTGTATGGGATAGGGGTGATAGGATAGTGTTAGGGGTAATATTATTTAGTGACATGTTAGGGATAGTGTAAGGTTAGTGTATGGGATAGGGGTGATAGGATAGTGTTAGGGGTAGTATTATTTAGTGACATGTTAGGGATAGTGTAAGGTTAGTGTATGGGATAGGGGTGATAGGATAGTGTTAGTATTATTTAGTGACATGTTAGGGATAGTGTAAGGTTAGTGTATGAGATAGGGGTGATAGGGTAGTGTTAGGAGTAGTATTATTTAGTGACATGTTAGGGATAGTGTAAGGTTAGTGTATGGGATAGGGGTGATAGGATAGTGTTAGTATTATTTAGTGACATGTTAGGGATAGTGTAGGGTTAGTGTATGGGATAGGGGTGATAGGATAGTGTTAGGAGTAGTATTATTTAGTGACATGTTAGGGATAGTGTAAGGTTAGTGTATAGGATAGGGGTGATAGGATAGTGTTAGGGGTAGTATTATTTAGTGATATGTTAGGGATAGTGTAGGGTTAGTGTATGGGATAGGGGTGATAGGATAGTGTTAGGAGTAGTATTATTTAGTGACATGTTAGGGATAGTGTAAGGTTAGTGTATGGGATAGGGTGATAGGACAGTGTTAGGAGTAGTATTATTTAGTGACATGTTAGTGATAGTGTAGGGTTAGTGTACGGGATAGGGGTGATAGGATAGTGTTAGGGGTAGTATTATTAGTGACATGTTAGGGATAGTGTAATGTTAGTGTATGGGATAGGGGTTAATAGGATAGTGTTAGTGTTAGTATTATTTAGAGACATGTTAGGGATAGTGTAAGGTTAGTGTATGGGATAGGGGTGATAGGATAGTGTTAGGAGTAGTACTATTTAGTGACATGTTAGGGATAGTGTAGGGTTAGTGTATGGGATAGGGGTGATAGGATAGTGTTAGTATTATTTAGAGACATGTTAGGGATAGTGTAAGGTTAGTGTATGGGATAGGAGTGATAGGGTAGTGTTAGGAGTAGTATTATTTAGTGACATGTTAGGGATAGTGTAAGGTTAGTGTATGGGATAGGGGTGATAGGATAGTGTTAGGGGTAGTATTATTTAGTGATATGTAAGGGATAGTGTAAGGTTAGTGTATGGGATAGGGGTGATAGGATAGTGTTAGGAGTAGTATTATTTAGTGACATGTTAGGGATAGTGTAAGGTTAGTGTACGGGATAGGAGTGATAGGGTAGTGTTAGGAGTAGTATTATTTAGTGACATGTTAGTGATAGTGTAGGGTTAGTGTACGGGATAGGAGTGATAGGGTAGTGTTAGGAGTAGTATTATTTAGTGACATGTTAGGGATAGTGTAGGGTTAGTGTATGGGATAGGGTGATAGGATAGTGTTAGGGGTAGTATTATTTAGTGACATGTTAGGGATAGTGTAGGGTTAGTGTATGGGATAGGGGTGATAGGACAGTGTTAGGGGTAGTATTATTTAGTGACATGTTAGGGATAGTGTAAGGTTAGTGTATGGGATAGGGGTGATAGGATAGTGTTAGGGGTAGTATTATTTAGTGACATGTTAGGGATAGTGTAGGGTTAGTGTATGGGATAGGGGTGATCGGATAGTGTTAGGAGTAGTATTATTTAGTGACATGTTAGGGATAGTGTAAGGTTAGTGTATGGGATAGGGGTGATAGGATAGTGTTAGGAGTAGTATTATTTAGTGAAATGTTAGGGATAGTGTAAGGTTAGTGTACGGGATAGGAGTGATAGGGTAGTGTTAGGAGTAGTATTATTTAGTGACATGTTAGGGATAGTGTAGGGTTAATGTATGGGATAGGGGTGATAGGATAGTGTTAGGAGTAGTATTATTTAGTGACATGTTAGGGATAGTGTAGGGTTAGTGTATGGGATAGGGTGATAGGATAGTGTTAGGGGTAGTATTATTTAGTGACATGTTAGGGATAGTTTAGGGTTAGTGTATGGGATAGGGGTGATAGGACAGTGTTAGGGGTAGTATTATTTAGTGACATGTTAGGGATAGTGTAAGGTTAGTGTATGGGATAGGGGTGATAGGATAGTGTTAGGGGTAGTATTATTTAGTGACATGTTAGGGATAGTGTAGGGTTAGTGTATGGGATAGGGGTGATCGGATAGTGTTAGGAGTAGTATTATTTAGTGACATGTTAGGGATAGTGTAAGGTTAGTGTATGGGATAGGGGTGATAGGATAGTGTTAGGGGTAGTATTATTTAGTGACATGTTAGGGATAGTGTAGGGTTAGTGTATGGGATAGGGGTGATAGGATAGTGTTAGGAGTAGTATTATTTAGTGAAATGTTAGGGATAGTGTAAGGTTAGTGTACGGGATAGGAGTGATAGGGTAGTGTTAGGAGTAGTATTATTTAGTGACATGTTAGGGATAGTGTAAGGTTAGTGTATGGGATAGGGGTGATAGGATAGTGTTAGTATTGTTTAGTGACATGGTAGGGATAGTGTAGGGTTAGTGTATGGGATAGGGGTGATAGGATAGTGTTAGGAGTAGTATTATTTAGTGACATGTTAGGGATAGTGTAGGGTTAGTGTATGGGATAGGGTGATAGGATAGTGTTAGGGGTAGTATTATTTAGTGACATGTTAGGGATAGTGTAGGGTTAGTGTATGGGATAGGGGTGATAGGACAGTGTTAGGGGTAGTATTATTTAGTGACATGTTAGGGATAGTGTAAGGTTAGTGTATGGGATAGGGGTGATAGGATAGTGTTAGGGGTAGTATTATTTAGTGACATGTTAGGGATAGTGTAGGGTTAGTGTATGGGATAGGGGTGATAGGATAGTGTTAGGAGTAGTATTATTTAGTGACATGTTAGGGATAGTGTAAGGTTAGTGTATGGGATAGGGGTGATAGGATAGTGTTAGGAGTAGTAGTATTTAGTGACATGTTAGGGATAGTGTAGGGTTAGTGTGTGGGATAGGGGTGATAGGATAGTGTTAGGAGTAGTATTATTTAGTGACATGTTAGGGATTGTGTAGGGTTAGTGTATGGGATAGGGGTGATAGGATAGTGTTAGGAGTAGTATTATTTAGTGACATGTTAGGGATAGTGTAGGGTTAGTGTATGGGATAGGGGTGATAGGATAGTGTTAGGGGTAGTATTATTTAGTGACATGTTAGGGATAGTGTAAGGTTAGTGTATGGGATAGGGGTGATAGGATAGTGTTAGGGGTAATATTATTTAGTGACATGTTAGGGATAGTGTAAGGTTAGTGTATGGGATAGGGGTGATAGGATAGTGTTAGGGGTAGTATTATTTAGTGACATGTTAGGGATAGTGTAAGGTTAGTGTATGGGATAGGGGTGATAGGATAGTGTTAGGGGTAATATTATTTAGTGACATGTTAGGGATAGTGTAAGGTTAGTGTATGGGATAGGGGTGATAGGATAGTGTTAGGGGTAATATTATTTAGTGACATGTTAGGGATAGTGTAGGGTTAGTGTATAGGATAGGGGTGATAGGATAGTGTTAGGGGTAGTATTATTTAGTGACATGTTAGGGATAGTGTAAGGTTAGTGTATGGGATGGGGTGATAGGGTAGTGTTAGTATTATTTAGTGACATGTTAGGGATAGTGTAAGGTTAGTGTAAGGGATAGGGGTGACAGGATAGTGTTAGTATTATTTAGTGACATGTTAGGGATAGTGTAAGGTTAGTGTATTGGATAGGGGTGATAGGATAGTGTTAGGGGTAGTATTATTTAGTGATATGTTAGGGATTGTGTAGGGTTAGTGTATGGGATAGGGGTGATAGGATAGTGTTAGGAGTAGTATTATTTAGTGACATGTTAGGGATAGTGTAGGGTTAGTGTATGGGATAGGGGTGATAGGACAGTGTTAGGGGTAGTATTATTTAGTGACATGTTAGGGATAGTGTAAGGTTAGTGTATGGGATAGGGGTGATAGGATAGTGTTAGGGGTAGTATTATTTAGTGACATGTTAGGGATAGTGTAGGGTTAGTGTATGGGATAGGGGTGATAGGATAGTGTTAGGAGTAGTATTATTTAGTGACATGTTAGGGATAGTGTAAGGTTAGTGTATGGGATGGGGTGATAGGATAGTGTTAGTATTATTTAGTGACATGTTAGGGATAGTGTAGGGTTAGTGTATGGGATAGGGGTGATAGGATAGTGTTAGGGGTAATATTATTTAGTGACATGTTAGGGATAGTGTAAGGTTAGTGTATGGGATAGGGGTGATAGGATAGTGTTAGGGGTAGTATTATTTAGTGACATGTTAGGGATAGTGTAAGGTTAGTGTATGGGATAGGGGTGATAGGATAGTGTTAGTATTATTTAGTGACATGTTAGGGATAGTGTAAGGTTAGTGTATGAGATAGGGGTGATAGGGTAGTGTTAGGAGTAGTATTATTTAGTGACATGTTAGGGATAGTGTAAGGTTAGTGTATGGGATAGGGGTGATAGGATAGTGTTAGTATTATTTAGTGACATGTTAGGGATAGTGTAGGGTTAGTGTATGGGATAGGGGTGATAGGATAGTGTTAGGAGTAGTATTATTTAGTGACATGTTAGGGATAGTGTAAGGTTAGTGTATAGGATAGGGGTGATAGGATAGTGTTAGGGGTAGTATTATTTAGTGATATGTTAGGGATAGTGTAGGGTTAGTGTATGGGATAGGGGTGATAGGATAGTGTTAGGAGTAGTATTATTTAGTGACATGTTAGGGATAGTGTAAGGTTAGTGTATGGGATAGGGTGATAGGACAGTGTTAGGAGTAGTATTATTTAGTGACATGTTAGTGATAGTGTAGGGTTAGTGTACGGGATAGGGGTGATAGGATAGTGTTAGGGGTAGTATTATTAGTGACATGTTAGGGATAGTGTAATGTTAGTGTATGGGATAGGGGTTAATAGGATAGTGTTAGTGTTAGTATTATTTAGAGACATGTTAGGGATAGTGTAAGGTTAGTGTATGGGATAGGGGTGATAGGATAGTGTTAGGAGTAGTACTATTTAGTGACATGTTAGGGATAGTGTAGGGTTAGTGTATGGGATAGGGGTGATAGGATAGTGTTAGTATTATTTAGAGACATGTTAGGGATAGTGTAAGGTTAGTGTATGGGATAGGAGTGATAGGGTAGTGTTAGGAGTAGTATTATTTAGTGACATGTTAGGGATAGTGTAAGGTTAGTGTATGGGATAGGGGTGATAGGATAGTGTTAGGGGTAGTATTATTTAGTGATATGTTAGGGATAGTGTAAGGTTAGTGTATGGGATAGGGGTGATAGGATAGTGTTAGGAGTAGTATTATTTAGTGACATGTTAGGGATAGTGTAAGGTTAGTGTACGGGATAGGAGTGATAGGGTAGTGTTAGGAGTAGTATTATTTAGTGACATGTTAGTGATAGTGTAGGGTTAGTGTACGGGATAGGAGTGATAGGGTAGTGTTAGGAGTAGTATTATTTAGTGACATGTTAGGGATAGTGTAGGGTTAGTGTATGGGATAGGGTGATAGGATAGTGTTAGGGGTAGTATTATTTAGTGACATGTTAGGGATAGTGTAGGGTTAGTGTATGGGATAGGGGTGATAGGACAGTGTTAGGGGTAGTATTATTTAGTGACATGTTAGGGATAGTGTAAGGTTAGTGTATGGGATAGGGGTGATAGGATAGTGTTAGGGGTAGTATTATTTAGTGACATGTTAGGGATAGTGTAGGGTTAGTGTATGGGATAGGGGTGATCGGATAGTGTTAGGAGTAGTATTATTTAGTGACATGTTAGGGATAGTGTAAGGTTAGTGTATGGGATAGGGGTGATAGGATAGTGTTAGGAGTAGTATTATTTAGTGAAATGTTAGGGATAGTGTAAGGTTAGTGTACGGGATAGGAGTGATAGGGTAGTGTTAGGAGTAGTATTATTTAGTGACATGTTAGGGATAGTGTAGGGTTAATGTATGGGATAGGGGTGATAGGATAGTGTTAGGAGTAGTATTATTTAGTGACATGTTAGGGATAGTGTAGGGTTAGTGTATGGGATAGGGTGATAGGATAGTGTTAGGGGTAGTATTATTTAGTGACATGTTAGGGATAGTTTAGGGTTAGTGTATGGGATAGGGGTGATAGGACAGTGTTAGGGGTAGTATTATTTAGTGACATGTTAGGGATAGTGTAAGGTTAGTGTATGGGATAGGGGTGATAGGATAGTGTTAGGGGTAGTATTATTTAGTGACATGTTAGGGATAGTGTAGGGTTAGTGTATGGGATAGGGGTGATCGGATAGTGTTAGGAGTAGTATTATTTAGTGACATGTTAGGGATAGTGTAAGGTTAGTGTATGGGATAGGGGTGATAGGATAGTGTTAGGGGTAGTATTATTTAGTGACATGTTAGGGATAGTGTAGGGTTAGTGTATGGGATAGGGGTGATAGGATAGTGTTAGGAGTAGTATTATTTAGTGAAATGTTAGGGATAGTGTAAGGTTAGTGTACGGGATAGGAGTGATAGGGTAGTGTTAGGAGTAGTATTATTTAGTGACATGTTAGGGATAGTGTAAGGTTAGTGTATGGGATAGGGGTGATAGGATAGTGTTAGTATTGTTTAGTGACATGGTAGGGATAGTGTAGGGTTAGTGTATGGGATAGGGGTGATAGGATAGTGTTAGGAGTAGTATTATTTAGTGACATGTTAGGGATAGTGTAGGGTTAGTGTATGGGATAGGGTGATAGGATAGTGTTAGGGGTAGTATTATTTAGTGACATGTTAGGGATAGTGTAGGGTTAGTGTATGGGATAGGGGTGATAGGACAGTGTTAGGGGTAGTATTATTTAGTGACATGTTAGGGATAGTGTAAGGTTAGTGTATGGGATAGGGGTGATAGGATAGTGTTAGGGGTAGTATTATTTAGTGACATGTTAGGGATAGTGTAGGGTTAGTGTATGGGATAGGGGTGATAGGATAGTGTTAGGAGTAGTATTATTTAGTGACATGTTAGGGATAGTGTAAGGTTAGTGTATGGGATAGGGGTGATAGGATAGTGTTAGGAGTAGTAGTATTTAGTGACATGTTAGGGATAGTGTAGGGTTAGTGTGTGGGATAGGGGTGATAGGATAGTGTTAGGAGTAGTATTATTTAGTGACATGTTAGGGATTGTGTAGGGTTAGTGTATGGGATAGGGGTGATAGGATAGTGTTAGGAGTAGTATTATTTAGTGACATGTTAGGGATAGTGTAGGGTTAGTGTATGGGATAGGGGTGATAGGATAGTGTTAGGGGTAGTATTATTTAGTGACATGTTAGGGATAGTGTAAGGTTAGTGTATGGGATAGGGGTGATAGGATAGTGTTAGGGGTAATATTATTTAGTGACATGTTAGGGATAGTGTAAGGTTAGTGTATGGGATAGGGGTGATAGGATAGTGTTAGGGGTAATATTATTTAGTGACATGTTAGGGATAGTGTAGGGTTAGTGTATAGGATAGGGGTGATAGGATAGTGTTAGGGGTAGTATTATTTAGTGACATGTTAGGGATAGTGTAAGGTTAGTGTATGGGATGGGGTGATAGGGTAGTGTTAGTATTATTTAGTGACATGTTAGGGATAGTGTAAGGTTAGTGTAAGGGATAGGGGTGACAGGATAGTGTTAGTATTATTTAGTGACATGTTAGGGATAGTGTAAGGTTAGTGTATTGGATAGGGGTGATAGGATAGTGTTAGGGGTAGTATTATTTAGTGATATGTTAGGGATTGTGTAGGGTTAGTGTATGGGATAGGGGTGATAGGATAGTGTTAGGAGTAGTATTATTTAGTGACATGTTAGGGATAGTGTAGGGTTAGTGTATGGGATAGGGGTGATAGGATAGTGTTAGGGGTAGTATTATTTAGTTACATGTTAGGGATAGTGTAAGGTTAGTGTATGGGATAGGGGTGATAGGATAGTGTTAGTTTTATTTAGTGACATGTTAGGGATAGTGTAGGGTTAGTGTATGGGATAGGGGTGATAGGATAGTGTTAGGAGTAGTATTATTTAGTGACATGTTAGGGATAGTGTAAGGTTAGTGTACGGGATAGGAGTGATAGGGTAGTGTTAGGAGTAGTATTATTTAGTGACATGTTAGTGATAGTGTAAGGTTAGTGTACGGGATAGGAGTGATAGGGTAGTGTTAGGAGTAGTATTATTTAGTGACATGTTAGGGATAGTGTAGGGTTAGTGTATGGGATAGGGGTGATAGGATAGTGTTAGGATTAGTATTATTTAGTGACATGTTAGGGATAGTGTAGGGTTAGTGTATGGGATAGGGGTGATAGGATAGTGTTAGGGGTAGTATTATTTAGTGACATGTTAGGGATAGTGTAAGGTTAGTGTATGGGATAGGGGTGATAGGATAGTGTTAGTTTTATTTAGTGACATGTTAGGGATAGTGTAGGGTTAGTGTATGGGGTAGGGGTGATAGGATAGTGTTAGGAGTAGTATTATTTAGTGACATGTTAGGGATAGTGTAGGGTTAGTGTATGGGATAGGGTGATAGGATAGTGTTAGGGGTAGTATTATTTAGTGACATGTTAGGGATAGTGTAGGGTTAGTGTATGGGATAGGGGTGATAGGACAGTGTTAGGGGTAGTATTATTTAGTGACATGTTAGGGATAGTGTAAGGTTAGTGTATGGGATAGGGGTGATAGGATAGTGTTAGGGGTAGTATTATTTAGTGACATGTTAGGGATAGTGTAGGGTTAGTGTATGGGATAGGGGTGATAGGATAGTGTTAGGAGTAGTATTATTTAGTGACATGTTAGGGATAGTGTAAGGTTAGTGTATGGGATAGGGGTGATAGGATAGTGTTAGGAGTAGTAGTATTTAGTGACATGTTAGGGATAGTGTAGGGTTAGTGTGTGGGATAGGGGTGATAGGATAGTGTTAGGAGTAGTATTATTTAGTGACATGTTAGGGATTGTGTAGGGTTAATGTATGGGATAGGGGTGATAGGATAGTGTTAGGAGTAGTATTATTTAGTGACATGTTAGGGATAGTGTAAGGTTAGTGTATGGGATAGGGGTGATAGGATAGTGTTAGGGGTAATATTATTTAGTGACATGTTAGGGATAGTGTAGGGTTAGTGTATAGGATAGGGGTGATAGGATAGTGTTAGGGGTAGTATTATTTAGTGACATGTTAGGGATAGTGTAAGGTTAGTGTATGGGATGGGGTGATAGGGTAGTGTTAGTATTATTTAGTGACATGTTAGGGATAGTGTAAGGTTAGTGTAAGGGATAGGGGTGACAGGATAGTGTTAGTATTATTTAGTGACATGTTAGGGATAGTGTAAGGTTAGTGTATTGGATAGGGGTGATAGGATAGTGTTAGGGGTAGTATTATTTAGTGATATGTTAGGGATTGTGTAGGGTTAGTGTATGGGATAGGGGTGATAGGATAGTGTTAGGAGTAGTATTATTTAGTGACATGTTAGGGATAGTGTAGGGTTAGTGTATGGGATAGGGGTGATAGGATAGTGTTAGGGGTAGTATTATTTAGTTACATGTTAGGGATAGTGTAAGGTTAGTGTATGGGATAGGGGTGATAGGATAGTGTTAGTTTTATTTAGTGACATGTTAGGGATAGTGTAGGGTTAGTGTATGGGATAGGGGTGATAGGATAGTGTTAGGAGTAGTATTATTTAGTGACATGTTAGGGATAGTGTAAGGTTAGTGTACGGGATAGGAGTGATAGGGTAGTGTTAGGAGTAGTATTATTTAGTGACATGTTAGTGATAGTGTAGGGTTAGTGTACGGGATAGGAGTGATAGGGTAGTGTTAGGAGTAGTATTATTTAGTGACATGTTAGGGATAGTGTAAGGTTAGTGTATGGGATAGGGGTGATAGGATAGTGTTAGTATTATTTAGTGACATGTTAGGGATAGTGTAGGGTTAGTGTATGGGATAGGGGTGATAGGATAGTGTTAGGAGTAGTATTATTTAGTGACATGTTAGGGATAGTGTAGGGTTAGTGTATGGGATAGGGGTGATAGGATAGTGTTAGGGGTAGTATTATTTAGTGACATGTTAGGGATAGTGTAAGGTTTGTGTATGGGATAGGGGTGATAGGATAGTGTTAGTTTTATTTAGTGACATGTTAGGGATAGTGTAGGGTTAGTGTATGGGATAGGGGTGATAGGATAGTGTTAGGAGTAGTATTATTTAGTGACATGTTAGGGATAGTGTAAGGTTAGTGTATAGGATAGGGGTGATAGGATAGTGTTAGGGGTAGTATTATTTAGTGACATGTTAGGGATAGTGTAGGGTTAGTGTATGGGATAGGGGTGATAGGACAGTGTTAGGGGTAGTATTATTTAGTGACATGTTAGGGATAGTGTAAGGTTAGTGTATGGGATAGGGGTGATAGGATAGTGTTAGGGGTAGTATTATTTAGTGACATGTTAGGGATAGTGTAGGGTTAGTGTATGGGATAGGGGTGATAGGATAGTGTTAGGAGTAGTATTATTTAGTGACATGTTAGGGATAGTGTAAGGTTAGTGTATGGGATAGGGGTGATAGGATAGTGTTAGGAGTAGTAGTATTTAGTGACATGTTAGGGATAGTGTAGGGTTAGTGTATGGGATAGGGGTGATAGGATAGTGTTAGGAGTAGTATTATTTAGTGACATGTTAGGGATTGTGTAGGGTTAGTGTATGGGATAGGGGTGATAGGATAGTGTTAGGAGTAGTATTATTTAGTGACATGTTAGGGATAGTGTAGGGTTAGTGTATAGGATAGGGATGATAGGATAGTGTTAGGGGTAGTATTATTTAGTGACATGTTAGGGATAGTGTAAGGTTAGTGTATGGGATAGGGGTGATAGGATAGTGTTAGGGGTAATATTATTTAGTGACATGTTAGGGATAGTGTAAGGTTAGTGTATGGGATGGGGTGATAGGATAGTGTTAGGAGTAGTATTATTTAGTGACATGTTAGGGATAGTGTAGGGTTAGTGTATGGGATAGGGGTGATAGGATAGTGTTAGGAGTAGTATTATTTAGTGACATGTTAGGGATAGTGTAGGGTTAGTGTATAGGATAGGGGTGATAGGATAGTGTTAGGGGTAGTATTATTTAGTGACATGTTAGGGATAGTGTACGGTTAGTGTATAGGATAGGGGTGATAGGATAGTGTTAGGGGTAGTATTATTTAGTGACATGTTAGGGATAGTGTAGGGTTAGTGTATGGGATAGGGGTGATAGGATAGTGTTAGGGGTAGTATTATTTAGTAACATGTTAGGGATAGTGTAAGGTTAGTGTATGGGATGGGGTGATAGGGTAGTGTTAGTATTATTTAGTGACATGTTAGGGATAGTGTAAGGTTAGTGTAAGGGATAGGGGTGATAGGATAGTGTTAGGGGTAGTATTATTTAGTGACATGTTAGGGATAGTGTAAGGTTAGTATATGGGATATGGGTGATAGGATAGTGTTAGGGGTAGTATTATTTAGTGACATGTTAGGGATAGTGTACGGTTAGTGTATGAGATAGGGGTGATAGGATAGTGTTAGGGGTAGTATTATTTACTGACATGTTAGGGATAGTGTAGGGTTAGTGTATGGGATAGGGGTGATAGGATAGTGTTAGTATTATTTAGTGACATGTTAGGGATAGTGTAGGGTTAGTGTATGGGATAGGGGTGATAGGATAGTGTTAGTATTATTTAGTGACATGTTAGGGATAGTGTTGGGTTAGTGTATGGGATAGGGGTGATAGGATAGTGTTAGGGGTAGTATTATTTAGTGACGTGTTAGGGATAGTGTAGGGTTAGTGAATGGGATAGGGGTGATAGGATAGTGTTAGTATTATTTAGTGACATGTTAGGGATAGTGTAAGGTTAGTGTAAGGGATAGGGGTGATAGGATAGTGTTAGGGGTAGTATTATTTAGTGACATGTTAGGGATAGTGTAGGGTTAGTGTATGGGATAGGGGTGATAGGATAGTGTTAGTATTATTTAGTGACATGTTAGGGATAGTGTAGGGTTAGTGTATGGGATAGGGGTGATAGAATAGTGTTAGTATTATTTAGTGACATGTTAGTTATAGTGTAGGGTTAGTGTATGGGATATGGGTGATAGGATAGTGTTAGGAGTAGTATTATTTAGAGACATGTTAGGGATAGTGTAGGGTTAGTGTATGGGATAGGGGTGATAGGATAGTGTTAGGGGTAGTATTATTTACTGACATGTTAGGGATAGTGTAGGGTTAGTGTATGGGATAGGGGTGATAGGATAGTGTTAGTATTATTTAGTGACATGTTAGGGATAGTGTAGGGTTAGTGTATGGGATAGGGGTGATAGGATAGTGTTAGTATTATTTAGTGACATGTTAGGGATAGTGTTGGGTTAGTGTATGGGATAGGGGTGATAGGATAGTGTTAGGGGTAGTATTATTTAGTGACGTGTTAGGGATAGTGTAGGGTTAGTGAATGGGATAGGGGTGATAGGATAGTGTTAGTATTATTTAGTGACATGTTAGGGATAGTGTAAGGTTAGTGTAAGGGATAGGGGTGATAGGATAGTGTTAGGGGTAGTATTATTTAGTGACATGTTAGGGATAGTGTAGGGTTAGTGTATGGGATAGGGGTGATAGGATAGTGTTAGTATTATTTAGTGACATGTTAGGGATAGTGTAGGGTTAGTGTATGGGATAGGGGTGATAGAATAGTGTTAGTATTATTTAGTGACATGTTAGTTATAGTGTAGGGTTAGTGTATGGGATATGGGTGATAGGATAGTGTTAGGAGTAGTATTATTTAGAGACATGTTAGGGATAGTGTAGGGTTAGTGTATGGGATAGGGGTGATAGGATAGTGTTAGGGGTAGTATTATTTAGTGACATGTTAGGGATAGTGTAGGGTTAGTGTATGGGATAGGGGTGATAGGATAGTGTTAGGGGTAGTATTATTTAGTGACATGTTAGGAATAGTGTAGGGTTAGTGTATGGGATATGGGTGATAGGAGAGTGTTAGGGGTAGTATTATTTAGTGACATGTTAGGGATAGTGTAGGGTTAGTGTATGGGATAGGGGTGATAGGATAGTGTTAGGGGTAGTATTATTTAGTGACATGTTAGGGATAGTGTAGGGTTAGTGTATGGGATAGGGGTGATAGGAGAGTGTTAGGGGTAGTAGTATTTAGTGACAGGTTAGGGATAGTGTAGGGTTAGTGTATGGGATAGGGGTGATAGGATAGTGTTAGGGGTAGTATTATTTAGTGACATGTTAGGGATAGTGTAAGGTTAGTGTATGGGATAGGGGTGATAGGATAGTATTAGGGGTAGTATTATTTAGTGACATGTTATGGATAGTGTAGGGTTAGTGTTTAGGAGGTGAGGGGTGGGTGACTGTGTTGTCAATGAGTTTTGGCTTTTTTCCTTTGATATTCACACAATTCACGTTATGTGTGAGATTTGTGTGAACAAAAACCAGCAACAAGCATTTGGCAATAACGTGAGCTTTGGCCACCAATGCTGGTTGTTTCATGGACCTTGCCAGCAGTAGAATAGCTGCGATATGTAGTCGGGTTGGTTTCTAGGTCTTACCGGCTGTTTTACCAGGGGGAATAGTATCGAGCCCCAGGACTGTGTCCTTATCAAGGTGCCCGTGATTACCTCTCGCTGTATTGCCTATGTGCGACATTATTTACTTACTGAACTGTCGCTCTCGCTGAGTCGCTATTCTTATAGGTCTACTTGTTGGTGAGGTCATCACTCCACCCACCTGTCAGGGTTTTTAAACCCCAACCTGTGTCATTACCTTTGCCCTTTCGTGGTGTTCCTGAACTTATTGCTGTGTTGGTCCATTACCGTTCCTGTGCATGCCAATTCCGGTTCTGACTCCTGGCTACGTCTGACTACACATTCCGGTTCTTACACTTGGCTACGCCTGACTATCCCGTTCCGGCTCTGCCCCCTTGCTACATCTGACTATCCGCTCTGGCTACGACCACTGGCGACATCTGACTTCCCGATCCGGTTCTGACCATTGGCTGCCTCTTGGGTTACTCTCTCCATTGTTGCACTCCATTACCATTCTGTGCCTCGGTTTGGTTTCCGTATTGCCTGTGCCTTCCGCTCAGCTCCTGCTTCCGTTAGCGGCGCTTGTCGGTCATACCATGTGTTTGACCTCCCTTGGCCATCCCGGTTTGTGTGCTGCCTTATCGAGCCTCAGTTACTACCAGCATTGTATACCCTGTCCGGGTATTGGTGCGCTCCTTTCATTTCTTGTTGACTGTGTGTGTGTGTGGGAGTGCTCTGCACTGCCCTCAACTCTACCGTGTAAGTCCAAGGGCCATTCTGTTACGGTTCACCTGCCTGCTGAAGGGTGAGGAAAGTGAGTCCACTGTTCCTCCCTGGTCTTGTGAAGGTGTACTATCCAGACATAAGCGTTGTATGCTCACACTGTTATTCCATCCACCTGTGTGAGTCCCAGGGCCTTTCCATTGTCGCTCATCTGACTAGTGAAGGGTGAGGATAGTGAGTTCCCTAGTCCTCCCTGGTCTCGTGAAGGTGTGCCATTCATTCCGTTATGCACTGTACCCGCACTATTCTCACATATACCGTTGTAGTCCAAGGGCCATTCCATTACTACTCACCTGCCTGGTGAAGGGTGAGGAAAGTGAGTCCACTGTTCCTCCCTGGTCTTGTGAAGATGTGTTATCATCTACTGCCACTTTGTGTCCTTACCTTACTACTGTTGTCATTTGTTGCCACCAGCGTGTTTCATTACCACCTGCCTTTATTGTACTTAATACAGTTTTATATTAAGTTCATCTGTACTTGTCAGTGTGTTTATTTCATAGTCACTACATGACAGTCCTGCGCCCAGGGTGCAATCTTGTTTAGCTCACAAGTACCATAAACAGAAAGGAAATCATACAGGTCCTACCAAAGGACAGTCCAGCCTCAAAATGCAGACAATTCCTCTGTGACCAAGGGAAGCAGCCAAACCCAATCTGGAAACTTCAATCTCCCTTGGATTACCAATGAGGTATGGAGATGGGAGTGACCAAATGACGCGTTTCACAGTATAATGTGGGCAGAATTGGGAGATGAAATGCAAGACTTTGCCTTGACATGGGCAGGGAGGTGGGTGGGGCCAGGCTGGGAGTAGGTGTGGCTACCGGGGAATTCAGCAGAGAATCCTTACCTGTGCACACAGGGTTATATGTATTTAAATAAAGGGGGACAATAGGGTTTGGTTAAAAACAGAAGTAGGGTGTCATGTCAAAAAGCATGGGAACCACTGGTTTAGAAGATAAATTCTGTAGCTATTAGTATGTACGGCATCATCCTACTGTACAAACCAGATTCAGGCTGCAGCGCTGGATAGACAGCATAGTGAATAATGTAGGAGTGTAATGTATAAATCATACAGGCGGCTAATACCTGCAGTTTACTGTTCCTTCCTATTTATCTGGGGTTGGGGTCTCCCTGGCCCTGCCTCTCACCTCTGGATAAGCACAGTCAGCTACTGATCGTTACAGGACGAGGGGTTAACATGTTCTCCCACTGACATCATAAGAGTACTGGCTCCCTGACGTGAGGTCAGATACGGACCCCAGGGGTGAGAACTGCACCAATTCAGAGTGGAACCAACTATATCATACAGAACAGAGATCTCCCTGTGATTTACATCTACTATATCATACAGAACAGAGATCTCCCTGTGATTTACACCTACTATATCATACAGAACAGAGATCTCCCTGTGATTTACACCTACTATATCATACAGAACAGAGAACTCCCTGTGATTTACATCTACTATATCATACAGATCAGAGATCTCCCCGTGATTTACATCTACTATATCATACAGAACAGAGATCTCCCCGTGATTTACACCTACTATATCATACAGAACAGAGATCTCCCTGTGATTTACACCTACTATATCATACAGAACAGAGATCTCCCTGTGATTTACATCTACTATATCATACAGAACAGAGAACTCCCTGTGATTTACACCTACTATATCATACAGAACAGAGATCTCCCTGTGATTTACATCTACTATATCATACAGAACAGAGAACTCCCTGTGATTTACACCTACTATATCATACAGAACAGAGATCTCCCTGTGATTTACATCTACTATATCATATAGAACAGAGATCTCCCCGTGATTTACACCTACTATATCATACAGAACAGAGATCTCCCTGTGATTTACATCTACTATATCATACAGAACAGAGATCTCCCCGTGATTTACACCTACTATATCATACAGAACAGAGATCTCCCTGTGATTTACATCTACTATATCATACAGAACAGAGATCTCCCCGTGATTTACATCTACTATATCATACAGAACAGAGATCTCCCTGTGATTTACATCTACTATATCATACAGAACAGAGATCTCCCTGTGATTTACACCTACTATATCATACAGAACAGAGATCTCCCTGTGATTTACACCTACTATATCATACAGAACAGAGATCTCCCTGTGATTTACACCTACTATATCATACAGAACAGAGAACTCCCTGTGATTTACACCTACTATATCATACAGAACAGAGATCTCCCCGTGATTTACACCTACTATATCATACAGAACAGAGATCTCCCCGTGATTTACACCTACTATATAATACAGAACAGAGAACTCCCCGTGATTTACACCTAGTATATCATACAGAACAGAGATCTCCCTGTGATTTACACCTACTATATCATACAGAACAGAGATCTCCCTGTGATTTACACCTACTATATCATACAGAACAGAGAACTCCCTGTGATTTACACCTACTATATCATACAGAACAGAGATCTCCCTGTGATTTACATCTACTATATCATACAGAACAGAGATCTCCCCGTGATTTACACCTACTATATCATACAGAACAGAGAACTCCCTGTGATTTACACCTAGTATATCATACAGAACAGAGATCTCCCCGTGATTTACACCTACTATATCATACAGAACAGAGATCTCCCTGTGATTTACACCTACTATATCATACAGAACAGAGATCTCCCTGTGATTTACACCTACTATATCATACAGAACAGAGATCTCCCTGTGATTTACACCTACTATATCATACAGAACAGAGAACTCCCTGTGATTTACACCTACTATATCATACAGAACAGAGATCTCCCTGTGATTTACATCTACTATATCATACAGAACAGAGATCTCCCCGTGATTTACACCTACTATATCATACAGAACAGAGATCTCCCTGTGATTTACACCTACTATATCATACAGAACAGAGAACTCCCTGTGATTTACACCTACTATATCATACAGAACAGAGATCTCCCTGTGATTTACATCTACTATATCATACAGAACAGAGATCTCCCTGTGATTTACACCTACTATATCATACAGAACAGAGACCTCCCTGTGATTTACACCTACTATATCATACAGAACAGAGAACTCCCTGTGATTTACATCTACTATATCATACAGAACAGAGATCTCCCCGTGATTTACACCTACTATATCATACAGAACAGAGAACTCCCTGTGAATTACATCTACTATATCATACAGAACAGAGATCTCCCTGTGATTTACACCTACTATATCATACAGAACAGAGATCTCCCTGTGATTTACACCTACTATATCATACAGAACAGAGATCTCCCTGTGATTTACACCTACTATATCGTACAGAACAGAGATCTCCCTGTGATTTACACCTACTATATCATACAGAAAAGAGATCTCCCAGTGATTTACACCTACTATATTGTACAGAACAGAGAACTCCCTGTGATTTACACCTACTATATCATACAGAACAGAGATCTCCCTGTGATTTACACCTACTATATCATACAGAACAGAGAACTCCCAGTGATTTACACCTACTATATCATACAGAACAGAGAACTCCCTGTGATTTATACCTACTATATCATACAGAACAGAGATCTCCCTGTGATTTACACCTACTATATCATACAGAACAGAGAACTCCCTGTGATTTACACCTACTATATCATACAGAACAGAGATCTCCCTGTGATTTACATCTACTATATCATACAGAACAGAGATCTCCCTGTGATTTACACCTACTATATCATACAGAACAGAGATCTCCCTGTGATTTACATCTACTATATCATACAGAACAGAGATCTCCCCGTGATTTACACCTACTATATCATACAGAACAGAGAACTCCCTGTGATTTACACCTAGTATATCATACAGAACAGAGATCTCCCTGTGATTTACACCTACTATATCATACAGAACAGAGATCTCCCTGTGATTTACACCTACTATATCATACAGAACAGAGAACTCCCTGTGATTTACACCTACTATATCATACAGAACAGAGATCTCCCTGTGATTTACATCTACTATATCATACAGAACAGAGATCTCCCCGTGATTTACACCTACTATATCATACAGAACAGAGATCTCCCTGTGATTTACACCTACTATATCATACAGAACAGAGAACTCCCTGTGATTTACACCTACTATATCATACAGAACAGAGATCTCCCTGTGATTTACATCTACTATATCATACAGAACAGAGAACTCCCTGTGATTTACACCTACTATATCATACAGAACAGAGATCTCCCTGTGATTTACATCTACTATATCATACAGAACAGAGATCTCCCCGTGATTTACACCTACTATATCATACAGAACAGAGATCTCCCTGTGATTTACACCTACTATATCATACAGAACAGAGAACTCCCTGTGATTTACACCTACTATATCATACAGAACAGAGATCTCCCTGTGATTTACATCTACTATATCATACAGAACAGAGATCTCCCAGTGATTTACACCTACTATATCATACAGAACAGAGATCTCCCCGTGATTTACACCTACTATATCATACAGAACAGAGAACTCCCTGTGATTTACACCTACTATATCATACAGAACAGAGATCTCCCTGTGATTTACATCTACTATATCATACAGAACAGAGATCTCCCTGTGATTTATACCTACTATATCATACAGTACAGAGATCTCCCTGTGATTTACACCTACTATATCATACAGAACAGAGATCTCCCTGTGATTTACATCTACTAAATCATACAGAACAGAGATCTCCCTGTGATTTACACCTACTATATCATACAGAACAGAGAACTCCCCGTGATTTACACCTACTATATCATACAGAACAGAGATCTCCCTGTGATTTACACCTACTATATCATACAGAACAGAGAACTCCCTGTGATTTACACCTACTATATCATACAGAACAGAGAACTCCCTGTGATTTATACCTACTATATCATACAGTACAGAGATCTCACTGTGATTTACACCTACTATATCATACAGAACAGAGAACTCAATGTGATTTACACCTACTATATCATACAGAACAGAGATCTCCCTGTGATTTACACCTACTATATCATACAGAACAGAGATCTCCCTGTGATTTACATCTACTATATCATACAGAACAGAGATCTCCCCGTGATTTACACCTACTATATCATACAGAACAGAGATCTCCACGTGATTTACACCTACTATATCATACAGAACAGAGATCTCCCTGTGATTTACATCTACTATATCATACAGAACAGAGATCTCCCTGTGATTTACACCTACTATATCATACAGAACAGAGATCTCCCTGTGATTTACACCTACTATATCATACAGAACAGAGATCTCCCTGTGATTTACACCTACTATATCATACAGAACAGAGATCTCCCTGTGATTTACATCTACTAAATCATACAGAACAGAGAACTCCCTGTGATTTACACCTACTATATCATACAGAACAGAGAACTCCCCGTGATTTACACCTACTATATCATACAGAACAGAGATCTCCCTGTGATTTACACCTACTATATCATACAGTACAGAGATCTCCCTGTGATTTACACCTACTATATCATACAGATCAGAGAACTCCCTGTGATTTACATCTACTATATCATACAGAACAGAGATCTCCCCGTGATTTACATCTACTATATCATACAGAACAGAGATCTCCCTGTGATTTACACCTACTATATCATACAGAACAGAGATCTCCCCGTGATTTACACCTACTATATCATACAGATCAGAGATCTCCCTGTGATTTACATCTACTATATCATACAGAACAGAGATCTCCCTGTGATTTACACCTACTATATCATACAGAACAGAGAACTCCCCGTGATTTACACCTACTATATCATACAGAACAGAGATCTCCCTGTGATTTACACCTACTATATCATACAGTACAGAGATCTCCCTGTGATTTACACCTACTATATCATACAGAACAGAGATCTCCCTGTGATTTATACCTACTATATCATACAGAACAGAGATCTCCCCGTGATTTACACCTACTATATCATACAGAACAGAGATCTCCCTGTGATTTATACCTACTATATAATACAGAACAGAGATCTCCCTGTGATTTACACCTACTATATCATACAGAACAGAGATCTCCCTGTGATTTACACCTACTCTATCATACAGAACAGAGAACTCCCTGTGATTTACACCTACTATATCATACAGAACAGAGAACTCCCCGTGATTTACATCTACTATATCATACAGAACAGAGATCTCCCAGTGATTTACACCTACTATATCATACAGTACAGAGATCACCCCGTGATTTACACCTACTATATCATACAGAACAGAGAACTCCCTGTGATTTACACCTACTATATCATACAGAACAGAGATCTCCCCATGATTTACATCTACTATATCATACAGAACAGAGATCTCCCTGTGATTTATACCTACTATATCATACAGAACAGAGATCTCCCTGTGATTTACACCTATTATATCATACAGAACAGAGATCTCCCCATGATTTACATCTACTATATCATACAGAACAGAGAACTCCCTGTGATTTACACCTACTATATCATACAGTACAGAGATCTCCCTGTGATTTACATCTACTATATCATACAGAACAGAGATCTCCCTGTGATTTACACCTACTATATCATACAGAACAGAGATCTCCCTGTGATTTACATCTACTAAATCATACAGAACAGAGAACTCCCCGTGATTTACACCTACTATATCATACAGAACAGAGACCTCCCTGTGATTTACATCTACTATATCATACAGAACAGAGAACTCCCTGTGATTTACATCTACTATATCATACAGAACAGAGATCTCCCCGTGATTTACACGTACTATATCATACAGAACAGAGATCTCCCCGTGATTTACACCTACTATATCATACAGAACAGAGATCTCCCTGTGATTTACACCTACTATATCATACAGATCAGAGATCTCCCCGTGATTTACACCTACTATATCATACAGAACAGAGATCTCCCTGTGATTTACACCTACTATATCATACAGAACAGAGATCTCCCCGTGATTTACACCTACTATATCATACAGAACAGAGAACTCCCAGTGATTTACACCTACTATATCATACAGAACAGAGATCTCCCCGTGATTTACACCTACTATATCATACAGAACAGAGAACTCACTGTGATTTACACCTACTATATCATACAGAACAGAGATCTCCCTGTGATTTACACCTACTATATCATACAGAACAGAGATCTCCCTGTGATTTACACCTACTATATCATACAGAACAGAGATCTCCCTGTGATTTACACCTACTATATCATACAGAACAGAGATCTCCCTGTGATTTACACCTACTATATCATACAGAACAGAGAACTTCCTGTGATTTACACCTACTATATCATACAGAACAGAGAACTCCCTGTGATTTACATCTACTATATGATACAGATCAGAGATCTCCCTGTGATTTACACCTACTATATCATACAGAACAGAGATCTCCCTGTGATTTACATCTACTATATCATACAGAACAGAGAACTCCCTGTGATTTACATCTACTATATCATACAGAACAGAGAACTCCCTGTGATTTACACCTACTATATCATACAGAACAGAGAACTCCCCGTAATTTATACCTACTATATCATACAGAACAGAGATCTCACTGTGATTTACACCTACTATATCATACAGTACAGAGATCTCCCTGTGATTTACACCTACTATATCATACAGAACAGAGATCTCCCTGTGATTTACATCTACTATATCATACAGAACAGAGAACTCCCTGTGATTTACACCTACTATATCATACAGAACAGAGAACTCCCTGTGATTTACATCTACTATATCATACAGAACAGAGAACTCCCTGTGATTTACATCTACTATATCATACAGAACAGAGATCTCCCCGTGATTTACACGTACTATATCATACAGAACAGAGATCTCCCCGTGATTTACACCTACTATATCATACAGAACAGAGATCTCCCTGTGATTTACACCTACTATATCATACAGATCAGAGATCTCCCCGTGATTTACACCTACTATATCATACAGAACAGAGATCTCCCTGTGATTTACACCTACTATATCATACAGAACAGAGATCTCCCCGTGATTTACACCTACTATATCATACAGAACAGAGAACTCCCAGTGATTTACACCTACTATATCATACAGAACAGAGATCTCCCCGTGATTTACACCTACTATATCATACAGAACAGAGAACTCACTGTGATTTACACCTACTATATATTACAGAACAGAGATCTCCCTGTGATTTACACCTACTATATCATACAGAACAGAGATCTCCCTGTGATTTACACCTACTATATCATACAGAACAGAGATCTCCCTGTGATTTACACCTACTATATCATACAGAACAGAGATCTCCCTGTGATTTACACCTACTATATCATACAGAACAGAGAACTTCCTGTGATTTACACCTACTATATCATACAGAACAGAGAACTCCCTGTGATTTACATCTACTATATGATACAGATCAGAGATCTCCCTGTGATTTACACCTACTATATCATACAGAACAGAGATCTCCCTGTGATTTACATCTACTATATCATACAGAACAGAGAACTCCCTGTGATTTACATCTACTATATCATACAGAACAGAGAACTCCCTGTGATTTACACCTACTATATCATACAGAACAGAGAACTCCCGTGATTTATACCTACTATATCATACAGAACAGAGATCTCACTGTGATTTACACCTACTATATCATACAGTACAGAGATCTCCCTGTGATTTACACCTACTATATCATACAGAACAGAGATCTCCCTGTGATTTACATCTACTATATCATACAGAACAGAGAACTCCCTGTGATTTACACCTACTATATCATACAGAACAGAGAACTCCCCGTGATTTACACCTACTATATCATACAGAACAGAGAACTTCCTGTGATTTACACCTACTATATCATACAGAACAGAGATCTCCCTGTGATTTACACCTACTATATCATACAGAACAGAGATCTCCCGTGATTTACACCTACTATATCATACAGAACAGAGATCTCCCTGTGATTTACACCTACTATATCATACAGAACAGAGAACTCCCTGTGATTTATACCTACTATATCATACAGAACAGAGATCTCCCAGTGATTTACACCTACTCTATCATACAGAACAGAGATCTCCCTGTGATTTACACCTACTATATCATACAGAACAGAGAACTCCCTGTGATTTACACCTACTATATCATACAGAACAGAGAACTCCCCGTGATTTACATCTACTATATCATACAGAACAGAGATCTCCCTGTGATTTACACCTACTATATCATACAGAACAGAGAACTCCCCATGATTTACAGCTACTATATCATACAGAACAGAGATCTACCTGTGATTTACATCTACTATATCATACAGAACAGAGATCTACCTGTGATTTACACCTACTATATCATACAGAACAGAGAACTCCCCGTGATATACACCTATTATATCATACAGAACAGAGATCTCCCCGTGATTTACATCTACTATATCATACAGAACAGAGATCTACCTGTGATTTACATCTACTATATCATACAGAACAGAGAACTCCCTGTGATTTACACCTACTATATCATACAGAACAGAGAACTCCCTGTGATTTACATCTACTATATCATACAGAACAGAGATCTCCCTGTGATTTACATCTACTATATCATACAGAACAGAGATCTCCCTGTGATTTACACCTACTATATCATACAGTACAGAGAACTCCCCGTGATTTACACCTACTATATCATACAGAACAGAGATCTCCCTGTGATTTACACCTACTATATCATACAGAACAGAGAACTCCCCGTGATATACACCTACTATATCATACAGAACAGAGAACTCCCTGTGATTTACACCTACTATATCATACAGAACAGAGAACTCCCTGTGATTTACATCTACTATATCATACAGAACAGAGATCTCCCTGTGATTTACACCTACTATATCATACAGAACAGAGAACTCCACGTGATTTACACCTACTATATCATACAGATCAGAGATCTCCCTGTGATTTACACCTACTATATCATACAGAACAGAGATCTCCCTGTGATTTACACCTACTATATCATACAGAACAGAGAACTCCCTGTGATTTACACCTACAATATCATACAGAACAGAGAACTCCCCGTGATTTACACCTACTATATCATACAGAACAGAGATCTCCCTGTGATTTACACCTACTATATCATACAGTACAGAGATCTCCCAGTGATTTACACCTACTATATCATACAGAACAGAGATCTCCCTGTGATTTACACCTACTATATCATACAGTACAGAGATCTCCCTGTGATTTACACCTACTATATCATACAGAACAGAGATCTCCCTGTGATTTATACCTACTATATCATACAGAACAGAGATCTCCCCGTGATTTACACCTACTATATCATACAGAACAGAGATCTCCCTGTGATTTATACCTACTATATAATACAGAACAGAGATCTCCCTGTGATTTACACCTACTATATCATACAGAACAGAGATCTCCCTGTGATTTACACCTACTCTATCATACAGAACAGAGAACTCCCTGTGATTTACACCTACTATATCATACAGAACAGAGAACTCCCCGTGATTTACATCTACTATATCATACAGAACAGAGATCTCCCAGTGATTTACACCTACTATATCATACAGTACAGAGATCTCCCCGTGATTTACACCTACTATATCATACAGAACAGAGAACTCCCTGTGATTTACACCTACTATATCATACAGAACAGAGATCTCCCCATGATTTACATATACTATATCATACAGAACAGAGATCTCCCTGTGATTTATACCTACTATATCATACAGAACAGAGATCTCCCTGTGATTTACACCTATTATATCATACAGAACAGAGATCTCCCCATGATTTACATCTACTATATCATACAGAACAGAGAACTCCCTGTGATTTACACCTACTATATCATACAGTACAGAGATCTCCCTGTGATTTACATCTACTATATCATACAGAACAGAGATCTCCCTGTGATTTACACCTACTATATCATACAGAACAGAGATCTCCCTGTGATTTACATCTACTAAATCATACAGAACAGAGAACTCCCCGTGATTTACACCTACTATATCATACAGAACAGAGACCTCCCTGTGATTTACATCTACTATATCATACAGAACAGAGAACTCCCTGTGATTTACATCTACTATATCATACAGAACAGAGAACTCCCTGTGATTTACATCTACTATATCATACAGAACAGAGATCTCCCCGTGATTTACACGTACTATATCATACAGAACAGAGATCTCCCCGTGATTTACACCTACTATATCATACAGAACAGAGATCTCCCTGTGATTTACACCTACTATATCATACAGATCAGAGATCTCCCTGTGATTTACACCTACTATATCATACAGATCAGAGATCTCCCCGTGATTTACACCTACTATATCATACAGAACAGAGATCTCCCTGTGATTTACACCTACTATATCATACAGAACAGAGATTTCCCCGTGATTTACACCTACTATATCATACAGAACAGAGATCTCCCTGTGATTTACATCTACTATATCATACAGAACAGAGATCTCCCTGTGATTTACACCTACTATATCATACAGAACAGAGAACTCCCAGTGATTTACACCTACTATATCATACAGAACAGAGATCTCCCCGTGATTTACACCTACTATATCACACAGAACAGAGAACTCACTGTGATTTACACCTTCTATATCATACAGAACAGAGATCTCCCTGTGATTTACACCTACTATATCATACAGAACAGAGATCTCCCTGTGATTTACACCTACTATATCATACAGAACAGAGATCTCCCTGTGATTTACACCTACTATATCATACAGAACAGAGATCTCCCTGTGATTTACACCTACTATATCATACAGAACAGAGAACTTCCTGTGATTTACACCTACTATATCATACAGAACAGAGAACTCCCTGTGATTTACATCTACTATATCATACAGATCAGAGATCTCCCTGTGATTTACACCTACTATATCATACAGAACAAAGATCTCCCTGTGATTTACATCTACTATATCATACAGAACAGAGAACTCCCTGTGATTTACATCTACTATATCATACAGAACAGAGAACTCCCTGTGATTTACACCTACTATATCATACAGAACAGAGAACTCCCCGTGATTTACACCTACTATATCATACAGAACAGAGATCTCACTGTGATTTACACCTACTATATCATACAGTACAGAGATCTCCCTGTGATTTACACCTACTATATCATACAGAACAGAGATCTCACTGTGATTTACACCTACTATATCATACAGTACAGAGAACTCCCTGTGATTTACATCTACTCTATCATACAGAACAGAGAACTCCCTGTGATTTACACCTACTATATCATACAGAACAGAGATCTCCCTGTGATTTACACCTACTATATCATACAGAACAGAGAACTCCCCGTGATTTACACCTACTATATCATACAGAACAGAGAACTCCCTGTGATTTACACCTACTATATCATACAGAACAGAGATCTCCCTGTGATTTACATCTACTATATCATACAGAACAGAGAACTCCCCGTGATTTACACCTACTATATCATACAGAACAGAGAACACCCTGTGATTTACACCTACTATATCATACAGAACAGAGATCTCCCTGTGATTTACACCTACTATATCATACAGAACAGAGATCTCCCTGTGATTTACACCTACTATATCATACAGAACAGAGATCTCCCTGTGATTTACATCTACTATATCATACAGAACAGAGATCTCCCTGTGATTTACATCTACTATATCATACAGAACAGAGAACTCCCCGTGATTTACACCTACTATATCATACAGAACAGAGAACTCCCTGTGATTTACACCTACTATATCATACAGAACAGAGATCTCCCTGTGATTTACACCTACTATATCATACAGAACAGAGATCTCCCTGTGATTTACACCTACTATATCATACAGAACAGAGATCTCCCTGTGATTTACATCTACTATATCATACAGAACAGAGATCTCCCTGTGATTTACATCTACTATATCATACAGATCAGAGATCTCCCTGTGATTTACATCTACTATATCATACAGAACAGAGAACTCCCCGTGATTTACACCTACTATATCATACAGAACAGAGATCTCCCTGTTATTTATACCTACTATATCATACAGAACAGAGATCTCCCCGTGATTTACACCTACTATATCATACAGAACAGAGATCTCCCTGTGATTTACACCTACTATATCATACAGAACTGAGATCTCCCTGTGATTTATACCTACTATATAATACAGAACAGAGATCTCCCCGTGATTTACACCTACTATATCATACAGTACAGAGAACTCCCTGTGATTTACATCTACTCTATCATACAGAACAGAGAACTCCCTGTGATTTACACCTACTATATCATACAGAACAGAGATCTCCCTGTGATTTACACCTACTATATCATACAGAACAGAGAACTCCCCGTGATTTACACCTACTATATCATACAGAACAGAGAACTCCCTGTGATTTACACCTACTATATCATACAGAACAGAGATCTCCCTGTGATTTACATCTACTATATCATACAGAACAGAGAACTCCCCGTGATTTACACCTACTATATCATACAGAACAGAGAACTCCCTGTGATTTACACCTACTATATCATACAGAACAGAGATCTCCCCGTGATTTACATCTACTATATCATACAGAACAGAGATGTCCCTGTGATTTACACCTACTATATCATACAGAACAGAGAACTCCCTGTGATTTACACCTACTATATCATACAGAACAGAGAACTCCCTGTGATTTACACCTACTATATCATACAGAACAGAGATCTCCCTGTGATTTACATCTACTAAATCATACAGAACAGAGAACTCCCCGTGATTTACACCTACTATATCATACAGAACAGAGACCTCCCTGTGATTTACATCTACTATATCATACAGAACAGAGAACTCCCTGTGATTTACATCTACTATATCATACAGAACAGAGAACTCATTGTGATTTACATCTACTATATCAAACAGAACAGAGATCTCCCTGTGATTTACACGTACTATATCATATAGAACAGAGAACTCCCTGTGATTTACATCTACTATATCATACAGAACAGAGATCTCCCTGTGATTTACATCTACTATATCATACAGAACAGAGATCTCCCTGTGATTTACATCTACTATATCATACAGAACAGAGAACTCCCTGTGATTTACATCTACTATATCATACAGAACAGAGATCTCCCCGTGATTTACACCTACTATATCATACAGAACAGAGAACTCCCTGTGAATTACATCTACTATATCATACAGAACAGAGATCTCCCCGTGATTTACACCTACTATATCATACAGAACAGAGATCTCCCTGTGATTTACATCTACTATATCATACAGAACAGAGATCTCCCTGTGATTTACACCTACTATATCATACAGAACAGAGAACTTCCTGTGATTTACACCTACTATATCATACAGAACAGAGAACTCCCTGTGATTTACATCTACTATATCATACAGATCAGAGATCTCCCTGTGATTAACATCTACTATATCATACAGAACAGAGAACTCCCTGTGATTTACACCTACTATATCATACAGAACAGAGAACTCCCCGTGATTTACACCTACTATATCATACAGAACAGAGATCTCACTGTGATTTACACCTACTATATCATACAGTACAGAGATCTCCCTGTGATTTACACCTACTATATCATACAGTACAGAGATCTCCCTGTGATTTACACCTACTATATCATACAGAACAGAGATCTCCCCGTGATTTACACCTACTATATCATACAGTACAGAGAACTCCCTGTGATTTACATCTACTCTATCATACAGAACAGAGAACTCCCTGTGATTTACACCTACTATATCATACAGAACAGAGATCTCCCTGTGATTTACACCTACTATATCATACAGAACAGAGAACTCCCCGTGATTTACACCTACTATATCATACAGAACAGAGAACTCCCTGTGATTTACATCTACTATATCATACAGAACAGAGAACTCCCTGTGATTTACACCTACTATATCATACAGAACAGAGATCTCCCTGTGATTTACATCTACTATATCATACAGAACAGAGAACTCCCCGTGATTTACACCTACTATATCATACAGAACAGAGAACTCCCTGTGATTTACACCTACTATATCATACAGAACAGAGATCTCCCTGTGATTTACACCTACTATATCATACAGAACAGAGAACTGCCCGTGATTTACACCTACTATATCATACAGAACAGAGAACTCCCTGTGATTTACATCTACTATATCATACAGAACAGAGAACTCCCTGTGATTTACACCTACTATATCATACAGTACAGAGAACTCCCTGTGATTTACATCTACTATATCATACAGAACAGAGAACTCCCTGTGATTTACATCTACTATATCATACAGAACAGAGATCTCCCTGTGATTTACACCTACTATATCATACAGAACAGAGAACTCCCTGTGATTTACACCTACTATATCATACAGAACAGAGATCTCCCTGTGATTTACACCTACTATATCATACAGAACAGAGAACTCCCCGTGATTTACACCTACTATATCATACAGAACAGAGATCTCCCTGTGATTTACACCTACTATATCATACAGAACAGAGAACTCCCTGTGATTTACACCTACTATATCATACAGAACAGAGATCTCCCTGTGATTTACATCTACTATATCATACAGTACAGAGATCTCCCTGTGATTTACACCTACTATATCATACAGAACAGAGATCTCCCTGTGATTTACACCTACTATATCATACAGAACAGAGATCTCCCTGTGATTTACACCTACTATATCATACAGAACAGAGAACTCCCTGTGATTTACACCTACTATATCATACAGAACAGAGATCTCCCTGTGATTTACACCTACTATATCATACAGAACAGAGATCTCCCCGTGATTTACACCTACTATATCATACAGATCAGAGAACTCCCTGTGATTTACACCTACTATATCATACAGAACAGAGATCTCCCTGTGATTTATACCTACTATATCATACAGAACAGAGATCTCCCCGTGATTTACACCTACTATATCATACAGAACAGAGATCTCCCTGTGATTTACACCTACTATATCATACAGAACAGAGAACTCCCTGTGATTTACACCTACTATATCATACAGAACAGAGAACTCCCCGTGATTTACACCTACTATATCATACAGAACAGAGAATTCCCTGTGATTTACACCTACTATATCATACAGAACAGAGATCTCCCCGTAATTTACATCTACTATATCATACAGAACAGAGAACTTCCTGTGATTTACACCTACTATATCATACAGAACAGAGAACTTCCTGTGATTTACACCTACTATATCATACAGACAGAGAACTCCCTGTGATTTACACCTACTATATAATACAGAACAGAGAACATCCTGTGATTTACACCTACTATATCATACAGAACAGAGAATTCCCTGTGATTTACACCTACTATATCATACAGATCAGAGATCTCCCCGTGATTTACACCTACTATATCATACAGAACAGAGAACTCCCTGTGATTTACACCTACTATATCATACAGAACAGAGAACTCCCTGTGATTTACACCTACTATATCATACAGAACAGAGAACTTCCTGTGATTTACACCTACTATATCATACAGAACAGAGATCTCCCTGTGATTTACACCTACTATATCATACAGAACAGAGATCTCCCTGTGATTTACACCTACTATATCATACAGAACAGAGAACTCCCTGTGATTTACACCTACTATATCATACAGAACAGAGATCTCCCTGTGATTTACACCTACTATATCATACAGAACAGAGATCTCCCTGTGATTTACACCTACTATATCATACAGAACAGAGAACTCCCTGTGATTTACACCTACTATATCATACAGAACAGAGATCTCCCTGTGATTTACATCTACTATATCATACAGTACAGAGATCTCCCTGTGATTTACACCTACTATATCATACAGAACAGAGATCTCCCTGTGATTTACACCTACTATATCATACAGAACAGAGATCTCCCTGTGATTTACACCTACTATATCATACAGAACAGAGATCTCCCTGTGATTTACACCTACTATATCATACAGAACAGAGAACTGCCCGTGATTTACACTTACTATATCATACAGAACAGAGAACTCCCTGTGATTTACATCTACTATATCATACAGAACAGAGAACTCCCTGTGATTTACACCTACTATATCATACAGTACAGAGAACTCCCTGTGATTTACATCTACTATATCATACAGAACAGAGAACTCCCTGTGATTTACATCTACTATATCATACAGAACAGAGATCTCCCTGTGATTTACACCTACTATATCATACAGAACAGAGAACTCCCTGTGATTTACACCTACTATATCATACAGAACAGAGATCTCCCTGTGATTTACACCTACTATATCATACAGAACAGAGAACTCCCCGTGATTTACACCTACTATATCATACAGAACAGAGATCTCCCTGTGATTTACACCTACTATATCATACAGAACAGAGAACTCCCTGTGATTTACACCTACTATATCATACAGAACAGAGATCTCCCTGTGATTTACATCTACTATATCATACAGTACAGAGATCTCCCTGTGATTTACACCTACTATATCATACAGAACAGAGATCTCCCTGTGATTTACACCTACTATATCATACAGAACAGAGATCTCCCTGTGATTTACACCTACTATATCATACAGAACAGAGAACTCCCTGTGATTTACACCTACTATATCATACAGAACAGAGATCTCCCTGTGATTTACACCTACTATATCATACAGAACAGAGATCTCCCCGTGATTTACACCTACTATATCATACAGATCAGAGAACTCCCTGTGATTTACACCTACTATATCATACAGAACAGAGATCTCCCTGTGATTTATACCTACTATATCATACAGAACAGAGATCTCCCCGTGATTTACACCTACTATATCATACAGAACAGAGATCTCCCTGTGATTTACACCTACTATATCATACAGAACAGAGAACTCCCTGTGATTTACACCTACTATATCATACAGAACAGAGAACTCCCCGTGATTTACACCTACTATATCATACAGAACAGAGAATTCCCTGTGATTTACACCTACTATATCATACAGAACAGAGATCTCCCCGTAATTTACATCTACTATATCATACAGAACAGAGAACTTCCTGTGATTTACACCTACTATATCATACAGAACAGAGAACTTCCTGTGATTTACACCTACTATACCATACAGACAGAGAACTCCCTGTGATTTACACCTACTATATAATACAGAACAGAGAACATCCTGTGATTTACACCTACTATATCATACAGAACAGAGAATTCCCTGTGATTTACACCTACTATATCATACAGATCAGAGATCTCCCCGTGATTTACACCTACTATATCATACAGAACAGAGAACTCCCTGTGATTTACACCTACTATATCATACAGAACAGAGAACTCCCTGTGATTTACACCTACTATATCATACAGAACAGAGAACTTCCTGTGATTTACACCTACTATATCATACAGAACAGAGATCTCCCTGTGATTTACACCTACTATATCATACAGAACAGAGATCTCCCTGTGATTTACACCTACTATATCATACAGAACAGAGAACTCCCTGTGATTTACACCTACTATATCATACAGAACAGAGAACTCCCTGTGATTTACACCTACTATATCATACAGAACAGAGAACTTCCTGTGATTTACACCTACTATATCATACAGAACAGAGATCTCCCTGTGATTTACACCTACTATATCATACAGAACAGAGATCTCCCTGTGATTTACACCTACTATATCATACAGAACAGAGATCTCCACGTGATTTACACCTACTATATCATACAGTACAGAGAACTCCCTGTGATTTACACCTACTATATCATACAGAACAGAGAACTCCCTGCGATTTACACCTACTATATCATACAGAACAGAGATCTCCCAGTGATTTACACCTACTATATCATACAGAACAGAGATCTCCCCGTGATTTACACCTACTATATCATACAGAACAGAGATCTCCCTGTGATTTACACCTACTATATCATACAGAACAGAGATCTCCCTGTGATTTACACCTACTATATCATACAGAACAGAGATCTCCCTGTCATTTACACCTACTATATCATACAGAACAGAGAACTCCCTGTGATTTACACCTACTATATCATACAGAACAGAGATCTCCCTGTGATTTACACCTACTATATCATACAGAACAGAGATCTCCCTGTGATTTACACCTACTATATCATACAGAACAGAGATCTCCCTGTGATTTACACCTACTATATCATACAGAACAGAGATCTCCCTGTGATTTACATCTACTATATCATACAGAACAGAGATCTCCCTGTGATTTACACCTACTATATCATACAGAACAGAGACCTCCCCGTGATTTACACCTACTATATCATACAGAACGGAGAACTCCCTGTGATTTACACCTACTATATCATACAGAACAGAGATCTCCCTGTGATTTACACCTACTATATCATACAGAACAGAGATCTCCCCGTGATTTACACCTACTATATCATACAGATCAGAAAGCTCCCCGTGATTTACACCTACTATATCATACAGAACAGAGACCTCCCTGTGATTTACACCTACTATATCACACAAAACAGAGATCTCCCCGTGATTTACACCTACTATATCACACAGAACAGAGATCTCCACGTGATTTACACCTTCTATATCATACAGAACAGAGATCTCCCTGTGATTTACACCTACTATATCATACAGAACAGAGATCTCCCCGTGATTTACACCTACTATATCACACAGAACAGAGATCTCCACGTGATTTACACCTACTATATCATACAGAACAGAGATCTCCCTGTGATTTACACCTACTATATCATACAGAACAGAGATCTCCCTGTGATTTACACCTACTATATCATACAGAACAGAGAACTCCCTGTGATTTACACCTACTATATCATACAGAACAGAGATCTCCCTGTGATTTACACCTACTATATCATACAGAACAGAGAACTCCCCGTGATTTACACCTACTATATCATACAGAACAGAGATCTCCCTGTGATTTACACCTACTATATCATACAGAACAGAGAACTCCCCGTGATTTACACCTACTATATCATACAGAACAGAGATCTCCCCATGATTTACATCTACTATATCATACAGAACAGAGATCTCCCTGTGATTTACATCTACTATATCATACAGAACAGAGATCTCCCCATGATTTACATCTACTATATCATACAGAACTGAGATCTCCCTGTGATTTACACCTACTATATCATACAGAACAGAGAACTCCCTGTGATTTACACCTACTATATCATACAGAACAGAGAACTCCCCATGATTTACATCTACTATATCATACAGAACAGAGATCTCCCCGTGATTTACACCTACTATATCATACAGAACAGAGATCTCCCTGTGATTTACATCTACTATATCATACAGAACAGAGATCTCCCTGTGATTTACACCTACTATATCATACAGAACAGAGAACTCCCTGTGATTTACACCTACTATATCATACAGAACAGAGAACTCCCCGTGATTTACACCTACTATATCATACAGAACAGAGATCTCCCTGTGATTTACATCTACTATATCATACAGAACAGAGATCTCCCTGTGATTTACACCTACTATATCATACAGAACAGAGATCTCCCTGTGATTTACATCTACTATATCATACAGAACAGAGATCTCCCTGTGATTTTCACCTACTATATCATACAGAACAGAGAACTCCCAGTGATTTACACCTACTATATCATACAGAACAGAGATCTCCCTGTGATTTACACCAACTATATCATACAGAACAGAGATCTCCCTGTGATTTACACCTACTATATCATACAGAACAGAGATCTCCCTGTGATTTACACCTACTATATCATACAGTACAGAGATCTCCCTGTGATTTACACCTACTATATCATACAGAACAGAGATCTCCACGTGATTTACACCTTCTATATCATACAGAACAGAGATCTCCCTGTAATTTACACCTACTATATCATACAGAACAGAGATCTCCCCGTGATTTACACCTACTATATCATACAGAACAGAGATCTCCACGTGATTTACACCTACTATATCATACAGAACAGAGATCTCCCTGTGATTTACACCTACTATATCATACAGAACAGAGATCTCCCTGTGATTTACACCTACTATATCATACAGAACAGAGAACTCTCTGTGATTTACACCTACTATATCATACAGAACAGAGATCTCCCTGTGATTTACACCTACTATATCATACAGAACAGAGAACTCCCCGTGATTTACACCTACTATATCATACAGAACAGAGATTTCCCTGTGATTTACACCTACTATATCATACAGAACAGAGAACTCCCCGTGATTTACACCTACTATATCATACAGAACAGAGATCTCCCCATGATTTACATCTACTATATCATACAGAACAGAGATCTCCCTGTGATTTACATCTACTATATCATACAGAACAGAGATCTCCCCATGATTTACATCTACTATATCATACAGAACTGAGATCTCCCTGTGATTTACACCTACTATATCATACAGAACAGAGAACTCCCTGTGATTTACACCTACTATATCATACAGAACAGAGAACTCCCCATGATTTACATCTACTATATCATACAGAACAGAGATCTCCCCGTGATTTACACCTACTATATCATACAGAACAGAGATCTCCCTGTGATTTACATCTACTATATCATACAGAACAGAGATCTCCCTGTGATTTACACCTACTATATCATACAGAACAGAGAACTCCCCGTGATTTACACCTACTATATCATACAGAACAGAGATCTCCCTGTGATTTACATCTACTATATCATACAGAACAGAGATCTCCCCATGATTTACATCTACTATATCATACAGAACTGAGATCTCCCTGTGATTTACACCTACTATATCATACAGAACAGAGATCTCCCTGTGACTTACACCTACTATATCATACAGAACAGAGATCTCCCTGTGATTTACACCTACTATATCATACAGAACAGAGATCTCCCCGTGATTTACACCTACTATATCATACAGAACAGAGATCTCCCCGTGATTTACACCTACTATATCATACAGAACAGAGATCTCCCCGTGATTTACACCTACTATATCATACAGAACAGAGATCTCCACGTGATTTACACCTTCTATATCATACAGAACAGAGATCTCCCTGTGATTTACACCTACTATATCATACAGAACAGAGATCTCCCCGTGATTTACACCTACTATATCATACAGAACAGAGATCTCCACGTGATTTACACCTACTATATCATACAGAACAGAGATCTCCCTGTGATTTACACCTACTATATCATACAGAACAGAGATCTCCCTGTGATTCACACCTACTATATCATACAGAACAGAGAACTCTCTGTGATTTACACCTACTATATCATACAGAACAGAGATCTCCCTGTGATTTACACCTACTATATCATACAGAACAGAGAACTCCCCGTGATTTACACCTACTATATCATACAGAACAGAGATCTCCCTGTGATTTACACCTACTATATCATACAGAACAGAGAACTCCCCGTGATTTACACCTACTATATCATACAGAACAGAGATCTCCCCATGATTTACATCTACTATATCATACAGAACAGAGATCTCCCTGTGATTTACATCTACTATATCATACAGAACAGAGATCTCCCCATGATTTACATCTACTATATCATACAGAACAGAGATCTCCCCATGATTTACATCTACTATATCATACAGAACAGAGATCTCCCTGTGATTTACATCTACTATATCATACAGAACAGAGATCTCCCTGTGATTTACACCTACTATATCATACAGAACAGAGAACTCCCTGTGATTTACACCTACTATATCATACAGAACAGAGATCTCCCTGTGATTTACATCTACTATATCATACAGAACAGAGATCTCCCCATGATTTACATCTACTATATCATACAGAACTGAGATCTCCCTGTGATTTACACCTACTATATCATACAGAACAGAGATCTCCCTGTGACTTACACCTACTATATCATACAGAACAGAGATCTCCCTGTGATTTACACCTACTATATCATACAGAACAGAGATCTCCCCGTAATTTACACCTACTATATCATACAGAACAGAGATCTCCCCGTGATTTACACCTACTATATCATAAAGAACAGAGATCTCCCTGTGATTTACACCTACTATATCATACAGAACAGAGAACTCCCTGTGATTTACACCTACTATATCATACAGAACAGAGATCTCCCTGTGATTTACACCTACTATATCATACAGAACAGAGATCTCCCCGTGATTTACACCTACTATATCATACAGAACAGAGATCTTCCCGTGATTTACATCTACTATATCATACAGAACAGAGAACTCCCTGTGATTTATACCTACTATATCATACAGAACAGAGATCTCCCTGTGATTTACATCTACTATATAATACAGAACAGAGATCTCCCCATGATTTACATCTACTATATCATACAGAACAGAGATCTCCCTGTGATTTACACCTACTATATCATACAGAACAGAGATCTTCCCGTGATTTACATCTACTATATCATACAGAACAGAGAACTCCCTGTGATTTATACCTACTATATCATATAGAACAGAGATCTCCCTGTGATTTACACCTGCTGTATCATACAGAACAGAGATCTCCCTGTGATTTACACCTACTATATCATACAGAACAGAGAACTCCCCGTGATGTACACCTACTATATCATACAGAACAGAGATCTCCCTGTGATTTACACCTACTATATCTTACAGAACAGAGATCTCCCTGTGATTTACACCTACTATATCATACAGTACAGAGATTTCCCTGTGATTTACACCTACTATATCATACAGAACAGAGAACTCCCTGTGATTTACACCTACTATATCATACAGAACAGAGATCTCCCTGTGATTTACATCTACTATATCATACAGAACAGAGATCTCCCCGTGATTTACATCTACTATATCATACAGAACAGAGAACTCCCCGTGATTTACACCTACTATATCATACAGAACAGAGAACTCCCCGTGATTTACACCTACTATATCATACAGAACAGAGAACTCCCCGTGATTTTCACCTACTATATCATACAGAACAGAGATCTCCCTTTGATTTACACCTACTATATCATACAGAACAGAGATCTCCCTGTGATTTACACCTACTATATCATACAGAACAGAGATCTCCCTGTGATTTACACCTACTATATCATACAGAACAGAGATCTCCCTGTGATTTACACCTACTATATCATACAGAACAGAGATCTCCCTGTGATTTACACCTACTATATCATACAGAACAGAGATCTCCCTGTGATTTACACCTACTATATCATACAGAACGGAGAACTCCCTGTGATTTACACCTACTATATCATACAGAACAGAGATCTCCCCGTGATTTACACCTACTATATCATACAGAACAGAGATCTCCCTGTGATTTACACCTACTATATCATACAGAACAGAGATCTCCCCGTGATTTACACCTACTATATCATACAGAACAGAGATCTCCCTGTGATTTACACCTACTATATCATACAGAACAGAGAACTTCCTGTGATTTACATCTACTATATCATACAGAACAGAGATCTCCCTGTGATTTACACCTACTCTATCATACAGAACAGAGATCTCCCCGTGATTTACACCTACTATATCATACAGAACAGAGAACTCCCTGTGATTTACATCTACTATATCATACAGAACAGAGATCACCCCGTGATTTACACCTACTATATCATACAGAACAGAGATCTCCCCGTGATTTACACCTACTGTATCATACAGAACAGAGAGCTCCCAGTGATTTACATCTACTATATCATACAGACAGAGAACTCCCTGTGATTTACACCTACTATATCACACAGAACAGAGAACTCCCTGTGATTTACACCTACTATATCATACAGAACAGAGAACTCCCCGTGATTTACACCTACTATATCATACAGAACAGAGAGCTCCCAGTGATTTACATCTACTATATCATACAGACAGAGAACTCCCTGTGATTTACACCTACTATATCATACAGAACAGAGATCTCCCAGTGATTTACACCTACTATATCATACAGAACAGAGATCTCCCTGTGATTTACACCTACTATATCATACAGAACAGAGATCTCCCTGTGATTTACACCTACTATATCATACAGAACAGAGATCTCCCTGTGATTTACACCTACTATATCATACAGAACAGAGATCTCCCAGTGATTTACACCTACTATATCATACAGAACAGAGATCTCCCCGTGATTTACACCTACTATATCATACAGATCAGAAAACTCCCCGTGATTTACACCTACTATATCATACAGAACAGAGACCTCCCTGTGATTTACACCTACTATATCACACAAAACAGAGATCTCCCTGTGATTTACACCTACTATATCATACAGACAGAGAACTCCCTGTGATTTACATCTACTATATCATACAGAACAGAGATCTCCCAGTGATTTACACCTACTATATCATACAGAACAGAGATCTCCCTGTGATTTACACCTACTATATCATACAGAACAGAGACCTCCCTGTGATTTACACCTACTATATCATACAGAACAGAGAACTCCCTGTGATTTACATCTACTATATCATACAGAACAGAGATCTCCCCGTGATTTACACCTACTATATCATACAGAACAGAGAACTCCCTGTGAATTACATCTACTATATCATACAGAACAGAGATCTCCCTGTGATTTACACCTACTATATCATACAGAACAGAGATCTCCCTGTGATTTACACCTACTATATCATACAGAACAGAGATCTCCCTGTGATTTACACCTACTATATCATACAGAACAGAGATCTCCCTGTGATTTACACCTACTATATCATACAGAACAGAGATCTCCCAGTGATTTACACCTACTATATTGTACAGAACAGAGAACTCCCTGTGATTTACACCTACTATATCATATAGAACAGAGATCTCCCTGTGATTTACACCTACTATATCATACAGAACAGAGAACTCCCAGTGATTTACACCTACTATATCATACAGAACAGAGAACTCCCTGTGATTTATACCTACTATATCATACAGAACAGAGATCTCCCTGTGATTTACACCTACTATATCATACAGAACAGAGAACTCCCTGTGATTTACACCTACTATATCATACAGAACAGAGAACTCCCTGTGATTTACACCTACTATATCATACAGAACAGAGATCTCCCTGTGATTTACACCTACTATATCATACAGAACAGAGATCTCCCTGTGATTTACACCTACTATATCATACAGAACAGAGAACTCCCTGTGATTTACACCTACTATATCATACAGAACAGAGAACTCCCCGTGATTTACACCTACTATATCATACAGAACAGAGATCTCCCTGTGATTTACATCTACTATATCATACAGAACAGAGATCTCCCTGTGATTTACACCTACTATATCATACAGAACAGAGATCTCCCTGTGATTTACATCTACTATATCATACAGAACAGAGATCTCCCTGTGATTTACACCTACTATATCATACAGAACAGAGAACTCCCAGTGATTTACACCTACTATATCATACAGAACAGAGATCTCCCTGTGATTTACACCTACTATATCATACAGAACAGAGATCTCCCTGTGATTTACACCTACTATATCATACAGAACAGAGATCTCCCTGTGATTTACACCTACTATATCATACAGTACAGAGATCTCCCTGTGATTTACACCTACTATATCATACAGAACAGAGATCTCCACGTGATTTACACCTTCTATATCATACAGAACAGAGATCTCCCTGTGATTTACACCTACTATATCATACAGAACAGAGATCTCCCCGTGATTTACACCTACTATATCATACAGAACAGAGATCTCCACGTGATTTACACCTACTATATCATACAGAACAGAGATCTCCCTGTGATTTACACCTACTATATCATACAGAACAGAGATCTCCCTGTGATTTACACCTACTATATCATACAGAACAGAAAACTCCCTGTGATTTACACCTACTGTATCATACAGAACAGAGATCTCCCTGTGATTTACACCTACTATATCATACAGAACAGAGAACTCCCCGTGATTTACACCTACTATATCATACAGAACAGAGATCTCCCTGTGATTTACACCTACTATATCATACAGAACAGAGAACTCCCCGTGATTTACACCTACTATATCATACAGAACAGAGATCTCCCCATGATTTACATCTACTATATCATACAGAACAGAGATCTCCCTGTGATTTACATCTACTATATCATACAGAACAGAGATCTCCCCATGATTTACATCTACTATATCATACAGAACTGAGATCTCCCTGTGATTTACACCTACTATATCATACAGAACAGAGAACTCCCTGTGATTTACACCTACTATATCATACAGAACAGAGAACTCCCCATGATTTACATCTACTATATCATACAGAACAGAGATCTCCCCGTGATTTACACCTACTATATCATACAGAACAGAGATCTCCCTGTGATTTACATCTACTATATCATACAGAACAGAGATCTCCCTGTGATTTACACCTACTATATCATACAGAACAGAGAACTCCCTGTGATTTACACCTACTATATCATACAGAACAGAGAACTCCCCGTGATTTACACCTACTATATCATACAGAACAGAGATCTCCCTGTGATTTACATCTACTATATCATACAGAACAGAGATCTCCCTGTGATTTACACCTACTATATCATACAGAACAGAGATCTCCCTGTGATTTACATCTACTATATCATACAGAACAGAGATCTCCCTGTGATTTTCACCTACTATATCATACAGAACAGAGAACTCCCAGTGATTTACACCTACTATATCATACAGAACAGAGATCTCCCTGTGATTTACACCAACTATATCATACAGAACAGAGATCTCCCTGTGATTTACACCTACTATATCATACAGAACAGAGATCTCCCTGTGATTTACACCTACTATATCATACAGTACAGAGATCTCCCTGTGATTTACACCTACTATATCATACAGAACAGAGATCTCCACGTGATTTACACCTTCTATATCATACAGAACAGAGATCTCCCTGTAATTTACACCTACTATATCATACAGAACAGAGATCTCCCCGTGATTTACACCTACTATATCATACAGAACAGAGATCTCCACGTGATTTACACCTACTATATCATACAGAACAGAGATCTCCCTGTGATTTACACCTACTATATCATACAGAACAGAGAACTCCCTGTGATTTACACCTACTATATCATACAGAACAGAGAACTCTCTGTGATTTACACCTACTATATCATACAGAACAGAGATCTCCCTGTGATTTACACCTACTATATCATACAGAACAGAGAACTCCCCGTGATTTACACCTACTATATCATACAGAACAGAGATCTCCCTGTGATTTACACCTACTATATCATACAGAACAGAGAACTCCCCGTGATTTACACCTACTATATCATACAGAACAGAGATCTCCCCATGATTTACATCTACTATATCATACAGAACAGAGATCTCCCTGTGATTTACATCTACTATATCATACAGAACAGAGATCTCCCCATGATTTACATCTACTATATCATACAGAACTGAGATCTCCCTGTGATTTACACCTACTATATCATACAGAACAGAGAACTCCCTGTGATTTACACCTACTATATCATACAGAACAGAGAACTCCCCATGATTTACATCTACTATATCATACAGAACAGAGATCTCCCCGTGATTTACACCTACTATATCATACAGAACAGAGATCTCCCTGTGATTTACATCTACTATATCATACAGAACAGAGATCTCCCTGTGATTTACACCTACTATATCATACAGAACAGAGAACTCCCTGTGATTTACACCTACTATATCATACAGAGCAGAGATCTCCCTGTGATTTACATCTACTATATCATACAGAACAGAGATCTCCCCATGATTTACATCTACTATATCATACAGAACTGAGATCTCCCTGTGATTTACACCTACTATATCATACAGAACAGAGATCTCCCTGTGACTTACACCTACTATATCATACAGAACAGAGATCTCCCTGTGATTTACACCTACTATATCATACAGAACAGAGATCTCCCCGTGATTTACACCTACTATATCATACAGAACAGAGATCTCCCCGTGATTTACACCTACTATATCATAAAGAACAGAGATCTCCCTGTGATTTACACCTACTATATCATACAGAACAGAGAACTCCCTGTGATTTACACCTACTATATCATACAGAACAGAGATCTCCCTGTGATTTACACCTACTATATCATACAGAACAGAGATCTCCCCGTGATTTACACCTACTATATCATACAGAACAGAGATCTCCACGTGATTTACACCTTCTATATCATACAGAACAGAGATCTCCCTGTGATTTACACCTACTATATCATACAGAACAGAGATCTCCCCGTGATTTACACCTACTATATCATACAGAACAGAGATCTCCACGTGATTTACACCTACTATATCATACAGAACAGAGATCTCCCTGTGATTTACACCTACTATATCATACAGAACAGAGATCTCCCTGTGATTCACACCTACTATATCATACAGAACAGAGAACTCTCTGTGATTTACACCTACTATATCATACAGAACAGAGATCTCCCTGTGATTTACACCTACTATATCATACAGAACAGAGAACTCCCCGTGATTTACACCTACTATATCATACAGAACAGAGATCTCCCTGTGATTTACACCTACTATATCATACAGAACAGAGAACTCCCCGTGATTTACACCTACTATATCATACAGAACAGAGATCTCCCCATGATTTACATCTACTATATCATACAGAACAGAGATCTCCCTGTGATTTACATCTACTATATCATACAGAACAGAGATCTCCCCATGATTTACATCTACTATATCATACAGAACAGAGATCTCCCCATGATTTACATCTACTATATCATACAGAACAGAGATCTCCCTGTGATTTACATCTACTATATCATACAGAACAGAGATCTCCCTGTGATTTACACCTACTATATCATACAGAACAGAGAACTCCCTGTGATTTACACCTACTATATCATACAGAACAGAGATCTCCCTGTGATTTACATCTACTATATCATACAGAACAGAGATCTCCCCATGATTTACATCTACTATATCATACAGAACTGAGATCTCCCTGTGATTTACACCTACTATATCATACAGAACAGAGATCTCCCTGTGACTTACACCTACTATATCATACAGAACAGAGATCTCCCTGTGATTTACACCTACTATATCATACAGAACAGAGATCTCCCCGTGATTTACACCTACTATATCATACAGAACAGAGATCTCCCCGTGATTTACACCTACTATATCATAAAGAACAGAGATCTCCCTGTGATTTACACCTACTATATCATACAGAACAGAGAACTCCCTGTGATTTACACCTACTATATCATACAGAACAGAGATCTCCCTGTGATTTACACCTACTATATCATACAGAACAGAGATCTCCCCGTGATTTACACCTACTATATCATACAGAACAGAGATCTTCCCGTGATTTACATCTACTATATCATACAGAACAGAGAACTCCCTGTGATTTATACCTACTATATCATACAGAACAGAGATCTCCCTGTGATTTACATCTACTATATAATACAGAACAGAGATCTCCCCATGATTTACATCTACTATATCATACAGAACAGAGATCTCCCTGTGATTTACACCTACTATATCATACAGAACAGAGATCTTCCCGTGATTTACATCTACTATATCATACAGAACAGAGAACTCCCTGTGATTTATACCTACTATATCATATAGAACAGAGATCTCCCTGTGATTTACACCTGCTGTATCATACAGAACAGAGATCTCCCTGTGATTTACACCTACTATATCATACAGAACAGAGAACTCCCCGTGATGTACACCTACTATATCATACAGAACAGAGATCTCCCTGTGATTTACACCTACTATATCTTACAGAACAGAGATCTCCCTGTGATTTACACCTACTATATCATACAGTACAGAGATTTCCCTGTGATTTACACCTACTATATCATACAGAACAGAGAACTCCCTGTGATTTACACCTACTATATCATACAGAACAGAGATCTCCCTGTGATTTACATCTACTATATCATACAGAACAGAGATCTCCCCGTGATTTACATCTACTATATCATACAGAACAGAGAACTCCCCGTGATTTACACCTACTATATCATACAGAACAGAGAACTCCCCGTGATTTACACCTACTATATCATACAGAACAGAGAACTCCCCGTGATTTTCACCTACTATATCATACAGAACAGAGATCTCCCTTTGATTTACACCTACTATATCATACAGAACAGAGATCTCCCTGTGATTTACACCTACTATATCATACAGAACAGAGATCTCCCTGTGATTTACACCTACTATATCATACAGAACAGAGATCTCCCTGTGATTTACACCTACTATATCATACAGAACAGAGATCTCCCTGTGATTTACACCTACTATATCATACAGAACAGAGATCTCCCTGTGATTTACACCTACTATATCATACAGAACAGAGATCTCCCTGTGATTTACACCTACTATATCATACAGAACGGAGAACTCCCTGTGATTTACACCTACTATATCATACAGAACAGAGATCTCCCCGTGATTTACACCTACTATATCATACAGAACAGAGATCTCCCTGTGATTTACACCTACTATATCATACAGAACAGAGATCTCCCCGTGATTTACACCTACTATATCATACAGAACAGAGATCTCCCTGTGATTTACACCTACTATATCATACAGAACAGAGAACTTCCTGTGATTTACATCTACTATATCATACAGAACAGAGATCTCCCTGTGATTTACACCTACTCTATCATACAGAACAGAGATCTCCCCGTGATTTACACCTACTATATCATACAGAACAGAGAACTCCCTGTGATTTACATCTACTATATCATACAGAACAGAGATCACCCCGTGATTTACACCTACTATATCATACAGAACAGAGATCTCCCCGTGATTTACACCTACTGTATCATACAGAACAGAGAGCTCCCAGTGATTTACATCTACTATATCATACAGACAGAGAACTCCCTGTGATTTACACCTACTATATCACACAGAACAGAGAACTCCCTGTGATTTACACCTACTATATCATACAGAACAGAGAACTCCCCGTGATTTACACCTACTATATCATACAGAACAGAGAGCTCCCAGTGATTTACATCTACTATATCATACAGACAGAGAACTCCCTGTGATTTACACCTACTATATCATACAGAACAGAGATCTCCCAGTGATTTACACCTACTATATCATACAGAACAGAGAGCTCCCAGTGATTTACACCTACTATATCATACAGAACAGAGAACTCCCTGTGATTTACACCTACTATATCATGCAGAACAGAGATGTCCCTGTGATTTACACCTACTATATCATACAGAACAGAGATCTCCCTGTGATTTACACCTACTATATCATACAGAACAGAGAACTCCCCGTGATTTACACCTACTATATCATACAGAACAGAGATATCCCTGTGATTTACACCTACTATATCATACAGTACAGAGATCTCCCCGTGATTTACACCTACTATATCATACAGAACAGAGATCTCCCTGTGATTTACACCTACTATATCATACAGAACAGAGATCTCCCTGTGATTTACACCTACTATATCATACAGAACAGAGAACTCCCTGTGATTTACATCTACTATATCATACAGAACAGAGAACTCCACGTGATTTACACCTACTATATCATACAGAACAGAGATCTCCCCGTGATTTACACCTACTATATCATGCAGAACAGAGATCTCACTGTGATTTACACCTACTATATCATACAGTACAGAGATCTCCCTGTGATTTACACCTACTATATCATACAGAACAGAGATCTCCCTGTGATTTATACCTACTATATCATACAGTACAGAGATCTCCCTGTGATTTACACCTACTATATCATACAGAACAGAGATCTCCCTGTGATTTATACCTACTATATCATACAGAACAGAGATCTCACTGTGATTTACACCTACTATATCATACAGTACAGAGATCTCCCTGTGATTTACACCTACTATATCATACAGAACAGAGATCTCACTGTGATTTACACCTACTATATCATACAGTACAGAGATCTCCCTGTGATTTACACCTACTATATCATACAGAACAGAGATCTCCCTGTGATTTACATCTACTATATCATACAGAACAGAGAACTCCCCGTGGTTTACACCTACTATATCTTACAGAACAGAGATCTCCCTGTGATTTACACCTACTATATCATACAGAACAGAGATCTCCCAGTGATTTACACCTACTATATCATACAGAACAGAGATCTCCCTGTGATTTACACCTACTATATCATACAGAACAGAGAACTCCTTGTAATTTACACCTACTATATCATACAGAACAGAGATCTCCCTGTGATTTACATCTACTATATCATACAGAACAGAGATCTCTCCGTGATTTACATCTACTATATCATACAGAACAGAGAACTCCCCGTGATTTACATCTACTATATCATACAGAACAGAGATCTCCCCGTGATTTACATCTACTATATCATACAGAACAGAGATCTCCCTGTGATTTACACCTACTATATCATACAGAACAGAGAACTCCCTGTGATTTACATCTACTATATCATACAGAACAGAGATCTCCCCGTGATTTACACCTACTATATCATACAGAACAGAGATCTCCCCGTGATTTACACCTACTATATCATATAGAACAGAGACCTCCCTGTGATTTACACCTACTATATCATACAGAACAGAGATCTCCCTGTGATTTACACCTACTATATCATACAGAACAGAGATCTCCCTGTGATTTACACCTACTATATCATACAGAACAGAGATCTCCCTGTGATTTACACCTACTATATCATACAGAACAGAGATCTCCCTGTGATTTACACCTTCTATATCATACAGAACAGAGATCTCCACGTGATTTACACCTACTATATCATACAGAACAGTGATCTCCCTGTGATTTACACCTACTATATCATACAGAACAGAGAACTCCCTGTGATTTACAGCTACTATATCATACAGAACAGAGATCTCCCCGTGATTTACACCTACTATATCATACAGAACAGAGAACTCCCTGTGATTTACACCTACTATATCATACAGAACAGAGATCTCCCTGTGATTTACACCTACTATATCATACAGAACAGAGAACTCCCCGTGATTTACACCTACTATATCATACAGAACAGAGATCTCCCTGTGATTTACACCTACTATATCATACAGAACAGAGATCTCCCCGTGATTTACACCTACTATATCATACAGAACAGAGATCTCCCTGTGATTTACACCTACTATATCATACAGAACAGAGAACTCCCTGTGATTTACAGCTACTATATCATACAGAACAGAGATCTCCCCGTGATTTACACCTACTATATCATACAGAACAGAGAACTCCCTGTGATTTACATCTACTATATCATACAGAACAGAGATCTCCCTGTGATTTACACCTACTATATCATACAGAACAGAGAACTCCCCGTGATTTACACCTACTATATCATACAGAACAGAGATCTCCCCGTGATTTACACCTACAATATCATACAGAACAGAGAACTCCCCATGATTTACACCTACTATATCATACAGAACAGAGAACTCCCCGTGATTTACACCTACTATATCTTACAGAACAGAGAGCTCCCAGTGATTTACACCTACTATATCATACAGGTAAATAATTGGAATAGCCTACCAGCAGAAGTGGTAAATAAGTGGAATAGTCTACCAGTTGAAGTGGTAGATAAGTGCAATAACCTACCAGCAGAAGTGGTAGATAAGTGGAATAGCCTACCAGCATAATTGGTAGATAAGTGGAATAGCCTACCAGCAGAATTGGTAGATAAGTGGAATAGCCTACCAGCAGAAGTGGTAGATAAGTGGAATAGCCTACCAGCAGAAGTGGTAAATAAGTGGAATAGCCTACCAGCAGAAGTTGTAGATAAGTGGAATAGGCTACCCGCAGAAGTGGTAGATAAGTGGAATAGGCTACCCGCAGAAGTGGTAGATAAGTGCAATAGGCTACCAGCAGAAGTGGTAAATAAGTGGAATAGCCTACCAGTAGAAATGGTAGATAAGTGGAATAGTCTACTAGCTGAAGTGGTAGATAAGTGCAATAGCCTACTAGCTGAAGTGGTAGATAAGTGGAATATCCTACTAGCTGAAGTGGTAGATAAGTGGAATAGCCTACCAGCAGAAGTGGTAGATAAGTACAATAGCCTACTAACAGAAGTGATACGTTAAAGACAGAGCCTGCATTTGTGGGAGGGGCTGCAAGCCCTTAAATAGTGGGCCGCAGCCTCTCCCACGGGGCACATCGTCTATTGTGCGTCTCTACGTTTTCTGTACAGAAGAAGTATTCCAGTTTCATTAAGAAGCACTAGTAACGTCACTTCTGGTCCGAGATCAACTCAGCGTAAGAGCTCCCCATTCAGTGCCGACATTGCCACCCTCCTCCAGGTCGCGCACGAACAATCTAGCTCCCATGCTAACCTCATCTCACTTGGCGGGCCTTACAGCCAGCTGCATACCGGATCAACTGAGCTCCCCACAAGTCACTCATACTGGGCTCCCATACTTAATGACTCCTCTTCCTCCACATCTCCCATAAGCCTCAGTACACGCACAATGAGCTCCCCTACCCTGGAACATTAATCGGAGCAACCAAGCCCAAAGCCTGGGATCTATACCAGGTACTCACACCATAGCATGCGAGACTACCTATATCTCCTCATCCCCTCTACAGTGTAATATACAGCCACACAGTCTTAAGTACTCGCTGCAAGAGAATTCAAACATACTCTAGGACACCAGCAAGGAGCAACCAACTCCACTGCTGGGACCATTATAAGATAATCGAGCTACTGACAGGCCACCATGAATAATTCCACCAGTCACTAGTTACCACAGACCCCAAGCCAGCTTCAATCAGCCAATACAAGTTAGTCACTACTAGCTAAGAGTCATGGGTACAGTAATTCAACCCATTCCAACTACCTCACTCATTCATTTTCGTTCCCAGCCAGCCCCCCACCCAAAAAAAAAATGAATGCTCATATGTTCATTTAAGACAACAAGTACAAAGTATGATATGCAGTTCTACTCCCCACATACATGTCTTGTCTAATACTTAATATAATAAACATTATGTATAAATGTGTTTCACTACTGTATATGTCCGTATGTACATTTTAATGTGTTTCCTTATTATATAGTATGTCATGCCTACATTCCTCCAGGTTCTTATCCATCCCAGGAGTCTGAGGACCCCATATCTGGTCCTACCATATTGGCATCCAAAGACTTCTATTAAGGAAGTCCTACCTACTAGGGAGAACAGCACCTTTTCTATGCAATAACCAACCATCTCACCTTCTGTCTTTTAATAGCATTCAGCAATTTATAAGTTCTCTTCATCATTCTCAAATGCAGCACAATATATCTTCTGCTATCAACCTACAGATCCCCAGGACAGCCAGTACTTCAAGGTAAGGTCCCTTGTACGCCCCCAGTTGTAATTAAACCCCTAATTAAACCTTTTGCTTTACATTTCACATGTTTCTCACTCGGTTTTCTACCCCATAGGCCATCAATCAGCCAAGACAAGGTAAGAGGCCATTCACTCTTCACGTCACATCCAGAGAAGATGTCCTGTCTCCCCTGAACAACCATCCTCACTACACGTAGGCGGAGACAGAGAGACCGATCCAACCAATCACGCCAGTTGCCCCCAGTTTCTCATCTCTTCTCACATCATTTCGGATCATACACTGTGCCCAGACCCAGGACACATAGACATCTCAGCCACTGCGCACAGCTATTTGCTGAATACCCGTCAAACTGGTTCAGGGTCAAGGTCACGGCAAGATCTCCAACCACTAGCGTTATAACCCCATCCCTGACAGCACGCCCCCACCCCCACTACCTCCCCTTCTACCTTCCAGTACCACCATTCTCTTCCAAAGAACAAGGTTCCTCAGTCAATTAACCCTTCTCAGGGGTAGAAGGTCCCCCAGTTAGTCACCATACCCTTACAGAGGTCAAATACCTTACCTCTTCACAAAGGCAGAAGGCTCCCCAGTCAGATCACCTTACCTCTCTGCAGAGGCCAAAGGTACCTGTAGGAACCTACCTCTTCATAGAGGCTGAAGGTTACCCAGTTAGTCACCTTACCTCTTCGTAGAGGCCGAAGGTTCCTAGTCAGCCACCTTACCCCCTCGCAGAGGCCGAAGGTCCCTCATTCAGATACCTTACCTCCTCGCAGATGCCAAAAGTCCCTCAGTCAGATACCTTACTTCCTCGCAGAGGTTGATGGTCCCTCAGTCAGATACCTTACCTCTTCGCAGAGGCTGATGGTCCCTCAAGTCAGATACCTTACTTCTTCTCAGAGGCCAAAGGTCCCTCAGTCAGTCACCTTACCTCTTCACAGAGGGCTAAAGGTTCCCTAGACAGAGTCTTACCCCCCAGGAGAGGCTGAAGGCCACACAAGTCAATTCAGCAGATCCAAACCAAACACACACCTGACATTAATCAATAACGAATCACCCCCCCTCTCTCTTTTCTGTTCATTCTATAGTTCATCATGGAGATCCCTGACAATCAAGCCTTATCCGACTCAGAAGCACCCCAAATGGGAACCCCAACCCCACCCCCCAGAAGCCCTTCACTCCATGGATGGACAGTGGGAAAACTAATGGATGAACTTACAAGACTCCACATACCATATCCAGCATCTACCATAAAAGCTGAATTATATCGGCTCTTATTTTCTTCACCCACCCCAGCTCAACTGCCACCCCCCTCTCCATCACTATCCCCACCACCACCATCCCGTTCATTTAACGAGCAGTTCACTCACATCACCCATGTCCTGACAGAGATTGGGTCAGCACTAACTGACATCCAAAAAAAGGTGTCTTCCCTGAAACATTCCTCCCGCCCCAAGAATACTGAGTTTCAATCAGTTGATTTCAACCAGCCAGATAATTCTCGGGCCTCTTGCCCCAAAGTTTCCCTAGCACACATAGTCCCTCCCCAGATTAGAAGAGATGACATTGAGGGGAAGGAGATCAATGTAGTCACACTATTGATTGCTCCCCAAGACCTATCAGACAACAAAGTCATAAACTGCGGTGATGTCTCAGTCACACTTAGTCCGAGGATCCCAGACTGTCCAAGAAACTAACGGTCACGGAGTTCGTCCTAGCTTTTGGCGTCTACAGGGACATATTATGTTCCGCATTCCCTCACAGACGCCAGGAGCTGGATCACTACCTTCACCTTGTGGTTGACTTGGAGCATAACTATGGTGGTATCACCTACTATGACTACCACTGATCCTTCGTGGCCAAGTCGGCCTCAGCTCTAGCCCAGTTCAACTTTGTGATCGATTGGAGCAGTCTAGACACAGAACTATTTTGTAGGCACTTTGCCAGGCTAAAAGCCCCATTGTGCCTATGTTGTCAGTCATCATTTCACTTCTCCTCCCTCTGTTCATCCGCCCCCTCAAACCATAGTCAGTAGTGATGATCGAGCACCCCGATGCTCGGGTGTTCGGGTGCTCTGGCCGAGCGCCCCCGGAGGCTCGAGTGCTCGGCCGAGCACCCGAGCCCCATTGAAGTCAATGGGAGGACTCGAGCATTACACCAGGCACCGATTTTTCGGAACTGGGGCCATGATTAAGAGGGAAACGTGCGCAGCGTAAAGCAGGTGTTCAACGTGGTTATGGCCCGGGTAAGGTACAGCATTCAGGAACGGAGGCCGCAGCTACCACAGGTTTTACAACATGTCCGTTTGCCCTTGTTAAGTCCAAAATTTATAGTCGGAACAGTGGGGTCTGATCCATTGAGTAAAAGTGATGAAGTGACTTAGTGGATGAAGCCAAGAACTACCTTCTGCTCTGTCGAACACCCCAGCCCTATTTAATTCAATGGGAGGACCTGAGGCACTCCGATACAACCTGTATATCACAAAATGGAGGGCCTCATTCACATTGTGGTACAATAGTTCAGGTAGTGGTCCAACACTCATAAAGCCTATGCACTAAGTGAAAGGGCTGCCAAAAATTAGACTGAAATGTCACTCCAATACACCCTTTATTACACATAAAGGAGGGCATCATACACACCCTTGAAAAATTAGGATTAATGGGCTGCTGGTGACCCTCTAAAAGATTAGGGGCGAGGGCATGCCGCTAAGCTGACCATCTAAAACATTAGGAATGAGGGTCTGCTGCTGAGCCGACCATCTAAAACATTATGGGTGAGGGTCTGCTGCGGAGCTGACCATCCTAAACATTATATGCGAAGGCCCGCTAGTGAGCTGACGCTATAAAACATTATATGAGAGGGCCCGCTAGAGAGCTGACCCAATAAAACATTATATGAGAAGGCCCGCTGGTGAGCTGACCTATACAAAAATTGTCAAACAGGGCCCGCTGGTGAGCTGGCCCTATATAAAAATTATATCACAGGGCCCGCTGGTGAGCTGGCCCTATATAAAAATTATATCACAGGGCATATGGAAGAGGAGGAGGAGGATGAGAAGATTAAGAGTCAACCATATACCCGTTTTTTGGGTGGAAGGGGTGAATGGGAATACAGAGTATTCCCATCATTGTAAATAACATATCTAAAGTGACTTTATGTTCACCCGGGGCTTTCCTCCAGTGGAGTGGAGAAGTCAGGGGAAATCCAGGCCTTGTTCATTTTTGTAAGTGTCAACCTATCAGCATTTTCGGTGGAAAGGCGGATACGCTTATCTGTTATGATGCCACCAGCAGCACTAAATACCCGCTCAGACAGAACGCTGGCGGCAGGGCAGGCCAGCACCTCCAAGGCGTAGAGTGCCAGTACATACCACGTGTCCAGCTTGGACACCCAGTAGTTGTAAGGCACAGAGGGATCAGTGAGGACGCTGACACGGTCTGCTGCGTACTCCTTCATCATCTTCCAAAACTTTTCCCTCCTTGTGACACTAGGCCGCGCATCAGGGTGAGGGTGCTGGCGGGGTGTCATGAAGGTGTCCCACGCCTTGGAGAGTGTTGCCCTGCCTTTGTCGGAACTGCTGTGTGCTCCCCTTTTCTCCCCTTCTCGGTTGGCCGAGGTAGCACGTACTCTGCCGCCAGCGTTGTCAGATGGAAAATTTTGGAGCAATTTTTCGACAAGAACCTTCTGGTATTGCACCATTTTGCTTGTCCTCTCCACCGGAGGAATGAGAGATGAGAAATTCTCTTTGTAGCGGGGGTCCAGAAGGGTGAACACCCAGTAATCCGTGTTGTCTAAAATGCGTATAACGCGTGGGTCATGGGAAAGGCAGCCTAACATAAAGTCAGCCATGTGTGCCAGAGTACCAACAGGCAAGATTTCGCTGTCCTCACCAGGAGGATGACTCTCAATCTCCTCATCCTCTTCCTCCTCTTCTGCCCACCCACGCTGAAGAGATGGAAATAAAGTTCCATGGCTACCCTCTGTAGCGGAGGCAACCGTGTCTTCCTCCTCCTCCTCCTCCTCCTCCGCCTCCTCCAATTGTCGCTGAGAAGACGAAGTGAGGGTGCTCTGGCTATCACCTTGTGTAAGCTCTTCCTCCCCCATTTCCACCTCTTCCACATGCAAAGCGTCGGTTTTAATTGTGAGCAGCGAGCGTTTCAGTAGACACAGAAGTGGGATGGTTACACTGATAATAGCGTTATCGCCGCTCACCATCTGTGTCGATTCCTCAAAATTGCGTAAAACCTCACAGAGGTCTGACATCCATTCCCACTCCTCACTTCTGATTAGAGGAAGTTGAACGGAGAGGCGACGACCGTGTAACAGCTGGTACTCCACTACTGCCCTCTGCTGCTCACAAAGCCGGGCCAACATGTGGAAGGTGGAGCTCCAGCGCGTGCTCAAGTCACACAGCAGCCGGTGAGCTGGCAATTGTAAGCGCTGCTGCAGCTTCAACAGGCCGGCTGAAGCTGTAGATGACTTACGGAAATGTGCACACACGCGGCGCACCTTGGTCAAGAGATCATGCAAATTGGGGTATGTTTTTAGAAATCGCTGAACCACTAAATTAAATACATGCGCTAGGCATGGTACGTGTGTGAGCTTGCCGAGCCTCAAAGCCGCCACCAAGTTACGCCCATTATCACACACAACCATGCCTGGTTGCAGGTTGAGTGGCGAGAGCCACTGCTCGGTCTGGTGACTAATCCCCTGCAACAGCTCTGAGGCCGTGTGCTGTTTGTCCCCAAGGCAGATCAGCTTCAGCACGGCCTGTTGACGCTTCCCCACTGCAGTGCTACACTGCTTCCAGCTACCGGCTGATGGGTGAGTGGCGCTGCGCGCAGAGAATTCGGAGGTGGAAACGGAGGAGGAGGAGGAGGAGCCAATAATGTAGGTGCTGGCGGAAACCCTGATGGAGGTAGGGCCCGCAATCCTCGGCGTGGGTAGCACCTGTGCCATCCCAGGGTCCGAGTCGCTCCCAGCCTCCACGACATTCACCCAGTGTGCCGTCAGGGAAATGTAGCGTCCCTGGCCACAAGCACTTGTCCATGTGTCAGTCGTTAAGTGGACCTTCCCAGTAACTGCGTTGGTCAGGGCACGGGTGATGTTAAGGGACACATGATGGTGTAAGGCGGGGACGGCACACCGGGAAAAGTAGTGGCGGCTGGGGACTGCGTACCGAGGGACAGCTGCTGCCATCAGGCTGCGGAAGGACTCAGTGTCCACAAGCCTAAATGGCAGCATTTCGATGGCCAGTAATTTGGAAAGGTGTGAGGTTAGTGCTATGGCCTGTGGGTGGGTGGCTGGGTATTTTCACTTGCGCTCAAAAGCCTGGGGTAACGACATTTGGACGCTGCGCTGGGAAAGGGAAGTGGATGTGGTCGCTGATGGTGCTTCAGATGGTACAGGTGCAGGGCGGGAGGTATGCGGGCCTGCGCCTTCGACAGGCGATTGGCCGGCACCGAAAACAGGGGAAGAAGAGGCAGTGGTGTGGCCTGCAGACACAGATTGGCGATCCGGGCGTTCCTCCCACTTATTACGGTGCTTGGATGCCATGTGTCGGATCATGCTGGTGGTGGTGAGGTTGCTAGTGTTCATGCCTCGGCTCATTCTGGTGTGGCACAGGTTGCAAACTACAATTCTTTTGTCGTCCGCACTTTCCTTAAAAAAACGCCATACCGCGGAACACCTAGCCCTTGGCAAGGGAGATTTACGCAAGGGGGTGCTCCGTGGAACATTTGCGGGCCGGTTTGGTGCGGTCCGCCTTCTTTCTTTAGCCACACCACTGCCTCTTCCTGTTGCGGTGCTGCAGATGGCTCACCCTCAGGACTGCTGTCATCGCTCGGCTTTCCACCTTCCCAGGTGGGGTCAGTGACCTCATCGTCCACCAAGTCCTCCTCCACTTCCTCACTCTGATCATCCTCCTCATTTCTTGATCCCACCACATCCTCAGTCATTGACAACTGTGTATCATCCTCCTCATCAAGGTCTTGAGACAGTAATTGTGGTTGATTTGATGGCAACTGTGTCTCATCATCATCATCCACTTCCTTTGACCTTAAATGCCGTTCCCCTCTGTCATCTTCTTGTGATTGGGTACCCTCTAGAGGTTGTGAATCAGGGCACAAGATCTCATGTTCCTCTGCAAGCGTGCTTGGAGAGAGGTTCAAATCAATGATTGGTGATGAGAAGAGCTCCTCACTATATCCCAGTGTGGGATCACTTCTTTGGCCAGACCCTCTATGGTGGGAGGAAGGATGATCAGGGTGAGGATTATGTTGACCAGACTCTTGGCTAGTGAGAGTGGACTTGGTGGAAGACAGGGTGGTGCTTAACCGACTGGAAGCAGTATCAGCTGAAATCCAACCGACCACCTGTTCGCAGTGGTCTGACCTCGAGAGTGATGTCCTGCGACGCCCTGTAAACTGAGACATGAAGCTAGGTATGGTGGATGTCTTTCTTTCTTGTGCTCTGGCACCAGGCACAGTTTCTACGCGTCCTGACCCGCGCCCTGAACTATCAGGATCACGTCCACTTCCCCGTCCCTTTTTACCTGCCTTCTTCATATTAAACGGAATATATGCCGGTAATCTGCGGCTAGGCACACGAAACAGAATGTGACGCTAATCTGCGGCTAGGCACACTAAACAATATGTGACGCTAATCTGCGGCTAGGCACACTAAACAATATGTGACGTTAATCTGCGGCTAGGCACACGAAACAGAATGTGACGCTAATCTGCGGCTAGGCACACGAAACAGAATGTGACGCTAATCTGCGGCTAGGCACAGTGAACGGAATATGTGACGTTAATTTGTGAATTTGCACACTAAACAGAATGTGACAATAATCTATGGCTAGGCACACGTTTAAAATGGCCCTTTTTGTCGCTGCGTTGTAAAATCATTGGCCCTGTGCACCTAACAGAATATGTCAGCTTGTCACTGCACTGTGAAATATTTGTCCCTGTGCACCTAGTACAATGTCACCTTAGAACATGTCCCCCCCCACAAAAAAATGAAATTCTGCCACCCCCAAAAAAAATTAAATGCTGCCCCCACACACAACAGTCCTAAAAAGGACTTTTGGTTCTTGAAAGAGTTTCAACAATTTTATTCTCCCTACACTGACTTCCTGTGCATCTAGTATTATATGTCACCTTACAAATATCCCCCCCACAAAAAAAAGGAAATTGTGCCCCCCCAAACAAAATATAAATGCTGCCCCCACACACAACAGTCCTAAAAAGGACTTTTGGGTCTTGAAAGAGTTTCAACAACTTTATTCTCCCTACACTGACTTTCCCTGCCTAAGCGCATCTCTCCCTGGCTAAGAATGAGCCGAACTCGCGCGTCGGGTGCTATACAGCACCCGATCACGGGTTCTGGCCAGCCAATCAGTGTAATGCCAGCAGCCAACATGGCTGCTGGCATTACACTGATGTCAGAGCCTCCCCGCACGTTTATTGGCTGCGCAGCAGCTGCGAAACGTGCGGGGAGGAGACCCGAACATGGCGGGCGAGCACATGCGGTACTCGTATGAGTACCGCCATGTGCCGAGCAGAGCGATGCTCGAGCCGAACCGAGCTTCGGCCGAGCATGCTCGCTCATCACTAATAGTCAGCCAAGCCACTTAGCTACCCCAGCCCCCCATCAACAAAACCAGGCCGGCAGCTCATCCTACGCACCAACCTACGACAAGCTTGGCCGGCAATCTACTATATAGGAAGCACCCCCGATATGCAACAACTTCAATTCTAAGAGGTTTTTCTTTAGTAGATGCCGGCTCTCGCACATATGCTCTAACTGTAAGACAGCCCACTCCAGGACCATAAGCCCACAATTCAATTCCATAAATAAAAGTGGAATCTACCTTTCTCTACTGCAGTCTCTCCTCATTGCTTACCCTGATTCCTCAATGACAGAACACATAATCACGGGATTTAAAGAAGGTTTCCAAACAGGCATTATAGCCTGCCCATCCACCTCAGTCTAATGTATCCGGCCTAGCCAAGCCAGCAGAAGTCTCTGCAATAGAAGCAGAGAATGATTTTCTATTAGGCCTGTTCCCATCCCCCTTTTCCCATCTGGTGCATCAATCCGCTAGGACTCGCAATGCTCAAATTTTCATCAAAAAAGCAACTGACCGTAAACCTTTCAGACCCCCATTCCACATTGATCCCCAGTATTAACTCGCTCATCCCCTCAGACTCCTTTTCACTTCAGTACGCCACTATGGATAACACCAGTAGTCTCATTCAACAAGCCCTCCCGACCGCTGGCTCGCCAAAACAGACATAGAAAATGCATTCATACTCCTCCCAGTTCACCCCTGACTTACAGGGAATTAAATGGCTAGGTCAAAAAGATTTTGCAGCCGGACTCACCTTCGGCTGCTGCAGCTGTCCCAAAATGTTCGATGACTTTGCAGACACACTCTGTTGTCTTCTGCTTAATCACGGCAGATGTCCATCAGTGTTACATTAGCTAGACGACTTTCTGCTTATCGATAATACACTATCCCCTCCTACCAGTCTCCAAAAACTTACAGAATTATTCAAGTCACTAAACGTCCCATTATCAATTCAAAAAACAGGCGGCCCACCAAAGTCATAGAGTTCCTGGACATCATACTAGATGCAGCATTATTAGAAACTCGCATTCCCCCAGATAAGCTAGAAAGAGTTAATTCAATAATACAAGACAAACTATCCAGACCTTCCTTGTCAAAATTAGAACTACAATTCCTAATAGGCTACCTTAGTTTCATCATGAAAGTTATACCCAAAGGGCGTTCATTCATCTCCCACCTCCTCTCCTGCTTCCTTCCGCTCTATCATTGCCCTTGACCAACCAGCACTCTCAGACCTTCACATATGGTCAGACTTCCTTAGACACTGGAATGGCCGATCCATGTTCCCCCCTTCACCCACCCCATCTAGCCCAGCAGTATATATGGGCGCATCCGAAGGTCTGGGCATCGCAGCCCTATGCAGCACCCAATGGCTCTCCAAACCATGGCTACAGGACATAAAAAACACTCCAAAAATCCAACCCTCTCTCGCTTTGTTAGAAATATACCCAATGGTATCCTCTGGGAATACCTGTGGTCTGGGCAAACCGTTAAATTTCACTCCACAAACCAAGCAATCTGCACACTCATTAAAAAAGGTAGATCCTCTGCACCCCAAATAATGCCATTCCTCAGAAAGATCACATGGCTATCCCTGCTCAATGACTTCACAATACATAGTGCCCTCATTACAAGACAAGATAACCTGCAGCTAACGCTCTCTCACAATTTCAATTACAGCAGTTCTTCAGCAAGCACCCAGCAAGCACTCAGCAAGCACCCAGCAACACAACCAGCCACCCCTCCAGCCTTCAAGGACCTAACCATGCAATAAGCTCACTACTCACAGAATCTTCATCAATCATAAAGCAAACCCAGGCCCCTAACACCAGAAAGTAATACGAGCGGGCATAGGATTAATTCAAAATGTTCCTTTCAATCACAAAACCAACCAACCCATACACTCATTCGCCACCTACTGCCACTCCGGACTCTAAACTGTCAGATGCTTCTATCAAGGTATACTTAGCAGGTATACAACACCGCTGTGCTCTGCATCATCCATTCAACCCATCTATAGTTTCAATGTGTGGTATTAATCTATTCCTCAGAGGCATTTCAAACATTCACCGCCATTCACCTCGCACTCGCCTCCCCATCACCAGGCACATACTCAGGCGCATCTATGATTACCTTAATACCAAGCCATTTCAGCAACAGACAAATATAGTTCTCCAGGCAGCAGTATGCCCGGCTTTCTCCGTCCAGGCGAGTTCTCCTGTTGCACAAGATCTGAGGGTTTCATGCGAAAGGACGAACTCCTCTGCCACTCAAATCACTTCATCACTCACTCCAAAACCGATCAGTCTCACCCCGGTCACTTCATTCCATATTTTGCCACTCACAACCAATGGTGGCCTTATAAATACCTAACTCACCTCACCGCAGTAATCCAACAGCACCAAGATGATAGTCCACTCCTTCCACTCCTATCAGGCCCACTCACCACAACCACTTATTACATAGGCACCATCCAGTCATGTCTAGGCTACAATCCAAATCACTATTCAGGTCATTCATTTAGGATAGGAGCAGCAGCATCAGCCTCTAGGAATCAAGTGCCCGCTCATATCATACAAAAACTCTGCATGCTTTAATAGGTATATCCCTAACCCTTGAATGGAAAGCCAAAGAGCCCTTACCAGCCTCACTAAATAACACGTCATCTTTACACTAGCCAATAAAATGAAGTTGAATTGGTACAGTCTCTATTGCCTCTTTTCAGGTCACCTTTGTCGCTCATCCCCTGAGGCTTATGAAAGCTCAGAGGGACAGCACTCCTCCTAACCGTAACATACTCTGGAAGCCCTGACCACAAATAAGTGGTCTAGCCTACCAGTAGAAGTGGTAGAGGTTAATACAGTGAGGGATGTAAGCATGCATGAGATAGACATAAGGCTGTCCTGATCATAGGACAAGACCAAGGACCAGACAAGGTTTGAGGATTTTACAGTAGGAAAATGGGCGACAAGATGGGACGAATGGTTCTTATCTGCCATCAGATTCTATGTTTCTGAACGTAATCCACCGAGTCCAATGATCTTTGAATTGCCCAGTTCTTCTTAAACTGGAGTTCCGTATGCACAAGGGAGAAACAGATTAATTCTGAGTCAAACCAACTGCACAACATGGGGCAACTGTTCCCCACATTCTCATACAGCTTTGAACCCCTGTGCAACGCGTTGGACACCTCTTTAGCATTTAAAGGGTTAAAAACTCTGGTTACATTGAACAGAGATTTGGGAGACGTGTAGCTGGATATAGGGATATAGTGTCACTGGTTTACCCAGTAATTGCTCCACTCCTCCTTTGTATATACGGCTCTGTGTGCTCAGGTTCAGGGCCATGTCGAGTCGCACTGAGCGCCATGAAGAGGGGTGCTGGAGGCCCCCAGTTTGGGGGTGAATATGGAAAGGCTGGAGTGCCCAAGGGGTGCAATAACACCAGCTAGCCTTCTCTCCCTGCACATTGGCCCCTGATGAAGCCGCTCATCCTCCGTCCCTCCTGCCCCAAACGTGTTCCCGGCAGATCACACTGACATAGCGGAAGCCCCACAGGGCGGGGGGAGTCAGAAGGGGCCCCTGGAGTTGTCCCTGGTAAGAGGTGAGGATGTGGAGGGAGGAATGGGGTAAATTCAGTATTTAATTTACATGTACAGTATACCTTCCTAGTGAATGCGGAGGGCCCATAGCACCCGGTGATAAGTCTTCTTTGTCTTCTTCTACATTCTCTGTTGTCTCCCCAGCTCTCTGTCACCACGGAGTCGGAGCTCAGTGATGACATCATCACCGTGCACCAATTCAGGTCACAGAGCACCAGGCTGGGCTGTATAGGCAAGGCGACAGGGGACTGGACAAAGAAGCCACATCGACATAGCTAGGAATTCTCCGGATCTGACCTGGAAACTGGTTTTATATGTAATTATCAGGTCTCTGGGGACAGAGGCTCATTCTCAGGGTTCAGCGAGTTTCCTTGTAACTCCGCCCATTTCACTGCCAGTCCTGTCATGCTCCGCCCCTGTTCTTACCACACTCCACCCATTTTAAGGGGAAATGCACCCACCCCATCAAGCTGTGCCAGTGGACAGTGGAACAAGGCTGGGGTGTCAGACAGTGTATTTGTGAGTCTGTGACTACTAGTGGAACAAGGCTGGGGTGTCAGACCGTGTATGTGTGGGTCTGTGACTACCAGTGGATCAAGGCTGAGGTGTCAGACAGTGTATGTGTGGGTCCGTGACTACCAGTGGAACAAGGCTGGGGTGTCAGACAGTGTATGTGTGGGTCTGTGACTACCAGTGGAACAAGGCTGGGGTGTCAGACAGTGTATGTGTGGGTCTGTGACTACCAGTAGAACAAGGCTGAGGTATCAGACAGTGTATGTGTGTGTCTGTGACTACCAGTGGAACAAGGCTGTGGTATCAGACAGTGTATGTGTGGGTCTGTGACTACCAGTAGAACAAGGCTGAGGTATCAGACAGTGTATGTGTGTGTCTGTGACTACCAGTGGAACAAGGCTGGGGTGTCAGACAGTGTATGTGTGGGTCTGTGACTACCAGTGGAACAAGGCTGTGGTATCAGACAGTGTATGTGTGGGTCCGTGACTACCAGTGGAACAAGGCTGGGGTATCAGACATTGTATGTGGGTCTATGACTACCAGTGGAACAAGGCTGGGGTATCAGACACTGTATGTGTAGGTCTGTGACTACCAGTGGAACAAGGCTGGGGTGCCAGACAGTGTATGTGGGGGTCTGCGACTACCAGTGGAACAAGGCTGAGGTGTCAGACAGTGTATGTGGGTCTGTGACTACCAGTGGACAAGGCTGGGGTGACAGACAGTGGATATGTGGGTCTGTGACTACCAGTGGACAAGGCTGGGGTGTCAGACAGTGTATATGTGGGTCTGTGACTACCAGTCAAGGCTGGGGTGACAGTGTATATGTGGGTCTGTGACTACCAGTGGACAAGGCTGGGGTGACAGACAGTGTATGTGGGTCTATGACTACCAGTGGAACAAGGCTGGGGTGTCAGACAGTGTATGTGTGGGTCTGTGACTACCAGTGGAACAAGGCTGTGGTATCAGACAGTGTACGTGTGGGTCCGTGACTACCAGTGGAACAAGGCTGGGGTATCAGACATTGTATGTGGGTCTATGACTACCAGTGGAACAAGGCTGGGGTATCAGACAGTGTATGTGTAGGTCTGTGACTACCAGTGGAACAAGGCTGGGGTGCCAGACAGTGTATGTGGGGGTCTGCGACTACCAGTGGAACAAGGCTGAGGTGTCAGACAGTGTATGTGGGTCTGTGACTACCAGTGGACAAGGCTGGGGTGACAGACAGTGGATATGTGGGTCTGTGACTACCAGTGGACAAGGCTGGGGTGTCAGACAGTGTATATGTGGGTCTGTGACTACCAGTCAAGGCTGGGGTGACAGTGTATATGTGGGTCTGTGACTACCAGTGGACAAGGCTGTGGTGTCAGACAGTGTATGTGGGTCTGTCACTACCAGTGGAACAAGGCTGGGGTGTCAGACAGTGTATGTGTGGGTCTGTGACTACCAGTACAACAAGGCTGGGGTGTCAGACAGTGTATGTATGGGTCTGTGACTACCAGTGGACAAGGCTGAGGTGACAGACAGTGTATATGTGGGTCTGTGACTACCAGTGGACAAGGCTGGGGTGACAGACAGTGTATGTGGGTCTATGACTACCAGTGGAACAAGGCTGGGGCATTAGACAGTGTATGTGTGGGTCTGTGACTACCAGTAGAACAAGCCTGGGGTGTCAGACAGTGTATGTGGGGCTGTGACTACCAGTGGACAAGGCTGGGGTGTCAGACAGTGTATGTGTGGGTCTGTGACTACCAGTAGAACAAGGCTGGGGTGTCAGACAGTGTATGGCTGGGTCTGTGACTACCAGTGGACAAGGCTGGGGTGGCAGACAGTGTATATGGGTCTGTGACTACCAGTGGAACAAGGCTGGGGTGTCAGACAGTGTATGTGTGGGTCTGTGACTTCCAGTAGACAGTGGAACAAGGCTGGGGTATCAGACAGTGTATGTGTGGGTCTGTGACTACCAGTGGAACAAGGCTGAGGTGTCAGACAGTGTATGTATGAGTCTGTGACTACCAGTGGAACAAGGCTGGGGTGTCAGACAGTGTATGTGTGGGTCTGTGACTACCAGTGGAACAAGGCTGGGGTGTCAGACAGTGTAGGTGTGGGTCTGTGACTACCAATGGAACAAGGCTGTGGTGTCAGACAGTGTATATGTGGGTCTGTGACTACCAGTGGAACAAGGCTGGGGTGTCAGACAGTGTATGTGTGGGTCTGTGACTACCAGTGGAAGAAGTCGGGGGTGTCAGACAGTGTATGTGTGGGTCTGTGACTACCAGTGAAACAAGGCTGGGGTGTCAGTGTATGTGTGGGTCTGTGACTACCAGTGGAACAAGGCTGGGGTGTCAGATGGTATATGTGGTCCTAGGAGGTATGCACCCTTCTTTACTATCTCTCTCTGGTCAGGATAATTAACCCTTTGCTATTACCTGTACTGGTCACTTTACAGTCCTCCTAAGTGACCAGTGGACATTTCAGACTGAAAGGACTCAAACTGCACACTCTTCACAATGCAGCGATCTGCTGGGAATTAAAGAGTTATGTTTACAGGACCCATTCTCGTTCCACTAGACTAGGAGTAGGCAGTCTGTGACCCTGTTTTGGGGTTATAATTCCCATCATCCTTAGCTGTTCATTGTCCGACTGAGGGTGGTGGAAGTCATAGTCTATCAACAGCTGGAATGCCTCAGGTTGTTCACCACTGCTCTAAACCCAGTCCTTTAATTTACTGTAGGCTGTCACACTGGCACACTAGCAGTTAATTGTGTCATCTTGTATTTGTGTGATCTTACTGTGTATGTCTCCATGTCTGTACTGTGTATGTCTGTCTGTACTGTGTATGTCTCCATGTCTGTACTGTGTATGTCTCCATGTCTATACTGTGTATGTCTCCATGTCTATACTGTGTATGTCTGTCTGTTCTGTGTATGTCTCCATGTCTGTACTGTGTATGTCTCCATAAACACACCAGTAGTCCAGTGAACCCACTATCTGCTGTAGGATGGCTGTGCAGTATGCTGGGAGACACTCCGGTGGTCATGACGGGGCAGTGCAGGGATGACTGGGGTGGAGGACAAGACACGACTCATTCTCTGCCACAGGAGACTCACTTCACAGCTTGAGTCTAAATAAAGAGGTGAGAGTTTCCTCATTTCTCACCCATTATCACACTGGGATGCAGCGGATGACAAGATGAGACTGGAGTCAGGCTCTCTCTGACCTCTGGAGAATAAATCCACAAGCAAAGCAGCAAAAAGACCAGAAATTTGTATCCTTTTATATACATCTCTCTAGATCCACACAGATAATCAAGACTGCTCCAGAAATGAACCTCTAATCCAGTCAATTCTAGTACTGAACCTCTAATCCAGACAGTTCTAGGACTGAACCTCTAATCCAGTCAATTCTAGGACAGGACCTCTAATCCAGACAATTCTAGGACTGAACCTCTAATCCAGACAATTCTAGGACAGAACCTCTAATCCAGACAATTCTAGGACAGGACCTCTAATCCAGACAATTCTAGGACTGAACCTCTAATCCAGACAATTCTAGTACTGAACCTCTAATCCAAACAATTCTAGGACTGAACCTCTAATCCAGTCAATTCTAGGACTGAACCTCTAATCCAGACAATTCTAGGACTGAACCTCTAATCCAGACAATTCTAGGACTGAACCTCTAATCCAGTCAATTCTAGGACTGAACCTCTAATCCAGACAATTCTAGGACAGGACCTCTAATCCAGACAATTCTAGGACTGAACCTCTAATCCAGACAATTCTAGGACAGGACCTCTAATCCAGACAATTCTAGGACTGAACCTCTAATCCAGACAATTCTAGGACTGAACCTCTAATCCAGTCAATTCTAGGACTGAACCTCTAATCCAGACAATTCTAGGACTGAACCTCTAATCCAGTCAATTCTAGGACTGAACCTCTAATCCAGACAATTCTAGGACTGAACCTCTAATCCAGACAATTCTAGGACTGAACCTCTAATCCAGACAATTCTAGGACTGAACCTCTAATCCAGTCAATTCTAGGACTGAACCTCTAATCCAGTCAATTCTAGGACTGAACCTCTAATCCAGTCAATTCTAGGACTGAACCTCTAATCCAGACAATTCTAGGACTGAACCTCTAATCCAGACAATTCTAGGACTAAACCTCTAATCCAGACAATTCTAGGACTGAACCTCTAATCCAGTCAATTCTAGACTGAACCTCTAATCCAGACAATTCTAGGACTGAACCTCTAATCCAGACAATTCTAGGACTGAACCTCTAATCCAGTCAATTCTAGGACTAAACCTCTAATCCAGACAATTCTAGGACTGAACCTCTAATCCAGACAATTCTAGGACTGAACCTCTAATCCAGACAATTCTAGGACAGGACCTCTAATCCAGACAATTCTAGGACTGAACCTCTAATCCAGACAATTCTAGGACTAAACCTCTAATCCAGTCAGTTCTAGGACTAAACCTCTAATCCAGTCAATTCTAGGACTAAACCTCTAATCCAGACAATTCTAGGACAGGACCTCTAATCCAGACAATTCTAGGACTGAACCTCTAATCCAGTCAATTCTAGGACTGAACCTCTAATCCAGACAATTCTAGGACTGAACCTCTAATCCAGACAATTCTAGGACAGGACCTCTAATCCAGACAATTCTAGGACAGGACCTCTAATCCAGACAATTCA
>JBBDGT010000184.1:136984-236984 GCA_037306005.1 Rhinophrynus dorsalis
TTCTAGGACTGAACCTCTAATCCAGTCAATTCTAGGACAGGACCTCTAATCCAGTCAATTCTAGGACAGGACCTCTAATCCAGTCAATTCTAGGACAGGACCTCTAATCCAGTCAATTCTAAGACTGAACCTCTAATACAGTCAATTCTAGGACTGAACCTCTAATCCAGACAATTCTAGGACAGGATCTCTAATCCAGACAATTCTAGGACAGGATCTCTAATCCAGTCAATTCTAGGACTGAACCTCTAATCCAGTCAATTCTAGGACAGGATCTCTAATCCAGTCAATTCTAGGACAGGATCTCTAATCCAGACAATTCTAGGACAGGACCTCTAATCCAGACAATTCTAGGACTGAACCTCTAATCCAGACAATTCTAGGACTGAACCTCTAATCCAGTCAATTCTAGGACTGAACCTCTAATCCAGTCAATTCTAGGACAGGACCTCTAATCCAGTCAGTTCTAAGACTGAACCTCTAATCCAGACAATTCTAGGACTGAACCTCTAATCCAGACAATTCTAGGACAGGATCTCTAATCCAGTCAATTCTAGGACAGGATCTTTAATCCAGACAATTCTAGGACTGAACCTCTAATCCAGTCAATTCTAGGACAGGACCTCTAATCCAGTCAATTCTAGGACAGGACCTCTAATCCAGTCAGTTCTAAGACTGAACCTCTAATCCAGTCAATTCTAGGACTGAACCTCTAATCCAGACAATTCTAGGACAGGATCTCTAATCCAGACAATTCTAGGACTGAACCTCTAATCCAGTCAATTCTAGGACTGAACCTCTAATCCAGTCAATTCTAGGACTGAACCTCTAATCCAGACAATTCTAGGACAGGATCTCTAATCCAGTCAATTCTAGGACAGGACCTCTAATCCAGACAATTCTAGGACTGAACCTCTAATCCAGTCAATTCTAGGACTGAACCTCTAATCCAGATAATTCTAGGACAGGACCTCTAATCCAGATAATTCTAGGACTGAACCTCTAATCCAGTCAATTCTAGGACTGAACCTCTAATCCAGATAATTCTAGGACAGGATCTCTAATCCAGACAATTCTAGGACTGAACCTCTAATCCAGTCAATTCTAGGACTGAACCTCTAATCCAGTCAATTCTAGGACTGAACCTCTAATCCAGACAATTCTAGGACTGAACCTCTAATCCAGACAATTCTAGGACAGGACCTCTAATCCAGTCAGTTCTAGGACTGAACCTCTAATCCAGTCAATTCTAGGACTGAACCTCTAATCCAGACAATTCTAGGATTGAACCTCTAATCCAGAAAATTCTAGGACAGGACCTCTAATCCAGTCAATTCTAGGACAGGACCTCTAATCCAGAGAATTCTAGGACAGGAAATCTAATCCAGACAATTCTAGGACTGAACCTCTAATCCAGACAATTCTAGGACTGAACCTCTAATCCAGATAATTCTAGGACAGGACCTCTAATCCAGACAATTCTAGGACTGAACCTCTAATCCAGACAATTCTAGGATTGAACCTCTAATCCAGAAAATTCTAGGACAGGACTTCTAATCAAGACAATTCTAGGACAGGACCTCTAATCCAGTCAATTCTAGGACAGGACCTCTAATCCAGACAATTCTAGGACAGGACCTCTAATCCAGTCAATTCTAGGACTGAACCTCTAATCCAGTCAATTCTAGGACTGAACCTCTAATCCAGACAATTCTAGGACTGAACCTCTAATCCAGTCAATTCTAGGACAGGACCTCTAATCCAGTCAATTCTAGGACAGGATCTCTAATCCAGACAATTCTAGGACTGAACCTCTAATCCAGACAATTCTAGGACTGAACCTCTAATCCAGACAATTCTAGGACAGGACCTCTAATCCAGTCAATTCTAGGACTGAACCTCTAATCCAGACAGTTCTAGGACAGGACCTCTAATCCAGACAATTCTAGGACTGAACCTCTAATCCAGTCAATTCTAGGACTGAACCTCTAATCCAGACAATTCTAGGACAGGACCTCTAATCCAGACAATTCTAGGACTGAACCTCTAATCCAGACATTTCTAGGATTGAACCTCTAATCCAGACAATTCTAGGACAGGACCTCTAATCCAGTCAATTCTAGGACAGGACCTCTAATCCAGTCAATTCTAGGACAGGACCTCTAATCCAGACAATTCTAGGACAGGACCTCTAATCCAGACAATTCTAGGATTGAACCTCTAATCCAGACAATTCTAGGACAGGACCTCTAATCCAGACAATTCTAGTACTGAACCTCTAATCCAGTCAATTCTAGGACAGGACCTCTAATCCAGTCAATTCTAGGACAGGATCTCTAATCCAGACAATTCTAGGACAGGACCTCTAATCCAGACAATTCTAGGACTGAACCTCTAATCCAGTCAATTCTAGGACTGAACCTCTAATCCAGACAATTCTAGGACAGGACCTCTAATCCAGACAATTCTAGGACTGAACCTCTAATCCAGTCAATTCTAGGACTGAACCTCTAATCCAGTCAATTCTAGGACAGGACCTCTAATCCAGTCAATTCTAGGACTGAACCTCTAATCCAGTCAATTCTAGGACTGAACCTCTAATCCAGTCAATTCTAGGACAGGACCTCTAATCCAGTCAATTCTAGGACAGGACCTCTAATCCAGTCAATTCTAGGACTGAACCTCTAATCCAGTCAATTCTAGGACTGAACCTCTAATCCAGTCAATTCTAGGACAGGACCTCTAATCCAGACAATTCTAGGACTGAACCTCTAATCCAGTCAATTCTAGGACTGAACCTCTAATCCAGTCAATTCTAGGACAGGACCTCTAATCCAGTCAATTCTAGGACAGGACCTCTAATCCAGTCAATTCTAGGACAGGACCTCTACTCCAGACAATTCTAGGACTGAACCTCTAATCCAGACAACTCTAGGACTGAACCTCTAATCCAGTCAATTCTAGGACAGGATCTCTAATCCAGTCAATTCTAGGACAGGATCTCTAATCCAGACAATTCTAGGATAGGACCTCTAATCCAGTCAATTCTAGGACTGAACCTCTAATCCAGTCAATTCTAGGATAGGACCTCTAATCCAGTCAATTCTAGGACTGAACCTCTAATCCAGTCAATTCTAGGACTGAACCTCTAATCCAGTCAATTCTAGGACAGGACCTCTAATCCAGTCAATTCTAGGACTGAACCTCTAATCCAGTCAATTCTAGGACAGGATCTCTAATCCAGTCAATTCTAGGACAGGATCTCTAATCCAGACAATTCTAGGACAGGACCTCTAATCCAGACAATTCTAGGACTGAACCTCTAATCCAGACAATTCTAGGACTGAACCTCTAATCCAGTCAATTCTAGGACTGAACCTCTAATCCAGTCAGTTCTAAGACTGAACCTCTAATCCAGACAATTCTAGGACTGAACCTCTAATCCAGACAATTCTAGGACAGGATCTCTAATCCAGTCAATTCTAGGACAGGATCTCTAATCCAGACAATTCTAGGACTGAACCTCTAATCCAGTCAATTCTAGGACAGGACCTCTAATCCAGTCAATTCTAGGACAGGACCTCTAATCCAGTCAGTTCTAAGACTGAACCTCTAATCCAGTCAATTCTAGGACTGAACCTCTAATCCAGACAATTCTAGGACAGGATCTCTAATCCAGACAATTCTAGGACTGAACCTCTAATCCAGTCAATTCTAGGACTGAACCTCTAATCCAGTCAATTCTAGGACTGAACCTCTAATCCAGACAATTCTAGGACAGGATCTCTAATCCAGACAATTCTAGGACAGGATCTCTAATCCAGTCAATTCTAGGACTGAACCTCTAATCCAGTCAATTCTAGGACAGGATCTCTAATCCAGTCAATTCTAGGACAGGATCTCTAATCCAGACAATTCTAGGACAGGACCTCTAATCCAGACAATTCTAGGACTGAACCTCTAATCCAGACAATTCTAGGACTGAACCTCTAATCCAGTCAATTCTAGGACTGAACCTCTAATCCAGTCAATTCTAGGACAGGACCTCTAATCCAGTCAGTTCTAAGACTGAACCTCTAATCCAGACAATTCTAGGACTGAACCTCTAATCCAGACAATTCTAGGACAGGATCTCTAATCCAGTCAATTCTAGGACAGGATCTCTAATCCAGACAATTCTAGGACTGAACCTCTAATCCAGTCAATTCTAGGACAGGACCTCTAATCCAGTCAATTCTAGGACAGGACCTCTAATCCAGTCAGTTCTAAGACTGAACCTCTAATCCAGTCAATTCTAGGACTGAACCTCTAATCCAGACAATTCTAGGACAGGATCTCTAATCCAGACAATTCTAGGACTGAACCTCTAATCCAGTCAATTCTAGGACTGAACCTCTAATCCAGTCAATTCTAGGACTGAACCTCTAATCCAGACAATTCTAGGACAGGATCTCTAATCCAGTCAATTCTAGGACAGGACCTCTAATCCAGACAATTCTAGGACTGAACCTCTAATCCAGTCAATTCTAGGACTGAACCTCTAATCCAGATAATTCTAGGACAGGACCTCTAATCCAGATAATTCTAGGACTGAACCTCTAATCCAGTCAATTCTAGGACTGAACCTCTAATCCAGATAATTCTAGGACAGGATCTCTAATCCAGACAATTCTAGGACTGAACCTCTAATCCAGTCAATTCTAGGACTGAACCTCTAATCCAGTCAATTCTAGGACTGAACCTCTAATCCAGACAATTCTAGGACTGAACCTCTAATCCAGACAATTCTAGGACAGGACCTCTAATCCAGTCAGTTCTAGGACTGAACCTCTAATCCAGTCAATTCTAGGACTGAACCTCTAATCCAGACAATTCTAGGATTGAACCTCTAATCCAGAAAATTCTAGGACAGGACCTCTAATCCAGTCAATTCTAGGACAGGACCTCTAATCCAGAGAATTCTAGGACAGGAAATCTAATCCAGACAATTCTAGGACTGAACCTCTAATCCAGACAATTCTAGGACTGAACCTCTAATCCAGATAATTCTAGGACAGGACCTCTAATCCAGACAATTCTAGGACTGAACCTCTAATCCAGACAATTCTAGGATTGAACCTCTAATCCAGAAAATTCTAGGACAGGACTTCTAATCAAGACAATTCTAGGACAGGACCTCTAATCCAGTCAATTCTAGGACAGGACCTCTAATCCAGACAATTCTAGGACAGGACCTCTAATCCAGTCAATTCTAGGACTGAACCTCTAATCCAGTCAATTCTAGGACTGAACCTCTAATCCAGACAATTCTAGGACTGAACCTCTAATCCAGTCAATTCTAGGACAGGACCTCTAATCCAGTCAATTCTAGGACAGGATCTCTAATCCAGACAATTCTAGGACTGAACCTCTAATCCAGACAATTCTAGGACTGAACCTCTAATCCAGACAATTCTAGGACAGGACCTCTAATCCAGTCAATTCTAGGACTGAACCTCTAATCCAGACAGTTCTAGGACAGGACCTCTAATCCAGACAATTCTAGGACTGAACCTCTAATCCAGTCAATTCTAGGACTGAACCTCTAATCCAGACAATTCTAGGACAGGACCTCTAATCCAGACAATTCTAGGACTGAACCTCTAATCCAGACATTTCTAGGATTGAACCTCTAATCCAGACAATTCTAGGACAGGACCTCTAATCCAGTCAATTCTAGGACAGGACCTCTAATCCAGTCAATTCTAGGACAGGACCTCTAATCCAGACAATTCTAGGACAGGACCTCTAATCCAGACAATTCTAGGATTGAACCTCTAATCCAGACAATTCTAGGACAGGACCTCTAATCCAGACAATTCTAGTACTGAACCTCTAATCCAGTCAATTCTAGGACAGGACCTCTAATCCAGTCAATTCTAGGACAGGATCTCTAATCCAGACAATTCTAGGACAGGACCTCTAATCCAGACAATTCTAGGACTGAACCTCTAATCCAGTCAATTCTAGGACTGAACCTCTAATCCAGACAATTCTAGGACAGGACCTCTAATCCAGTCAATTCTAGGACAGGACCTCTAATCCAGTCAATTCTAGGACTGAACCTCTAATCCAGTCAATTCTAGGACTGAACCTCTAATCCAGTCAATTCTAGGACAGGACCTCTAATCCAGACAATTCTAGGACTGAACCTCTAATCCAGTCAATTCTAGGACTGAACCTCTAATCCAGTCAATTCTAGGACAGGACCTCTAATCCAGTCAATTCTAGGACAGGACCTCTAATCCAGTCAATTCTAGGACAGGACCTCTACTCCAGACAATTCTAGGACTGAACCTCTAATCCAGACAACTCTAGGACTGAACCTCTAATCCAGTCAATTCTAGGACAGGATCTCTAATCCAGTCAATTCTAGGACAGGATCTCTAATCCAGACAATTCTAGGATAGGACCTCTAATCCAGTCAATTCTAGGACTGAACCTCTAATCCAGTCAATTCTAGGATAGGACCTCTAATCCAGTCAATTCTAGGACTGAACCTCTAATCCAGTCAATTCTAGGACTGAACCTCTAATCCAGTCAATTCTAGGACAGGACCTCTAATCCAGTCAATTCTAGTACTAAACCTCTAATCCAGTCCATTATATGACAGGACCTCTAATCCAGACAATTCTAGGTCTGAACCTCTAATCCAGACAATTCTAGGACTGAACCTCTAATCCAGTCAATTCTAGGACTAAACCTCTAATCCAGACAATTCTAGGATTGAACCTCTAATCCAGAAAATTCTAGGACAGGACCTCTAATCCAGTCAATTCTAGGACTGAACCTCTAATCCAGACAATTCTAGGATTGAACCTCTAATCCAGAAAATTCTAGGACAGGACCTCTAATCCAGTCAATTCTAGGACAGGACCTCTAATCCAGAGAATTCTAGGACAGGAAATCTAATCCAGACAATTCTAGGACTGAACCTCTAATCCAGACAATTCTAGGACTGAACCTCTAATCCAGATAATTCTAGGACAGGACCTCTAATCCAGACAATTCTAGGACTGAACCTCTAATCCAGACAATTCTAGGATTGAACCTCTAATCCAGAAAATTCTAGGACAGGACTTCTAATCAAGACAATTCTAGGACAGGACCTCTAATCCAGTCAATTCTAGGACAGGACCTCTAATCCAGACAATTCTAGGACAGGACCTCTAATCCAGTCAATTCTAGGACTGAACCTCTAATCCAGTCAATTCTAGGACTGAACCTCTAATCCAGACAATTCTAGGACTGAACCTCTAATCCAGTCAATTCTAGGACAGGACCTCTAATCCAGTCAATTCTAGGACAGGATCTCTAATCCAGACAATTCTAGGACTGAACCTCTAATCCAGACAATTCTAGGACTGAACCTCTAATCCAGACAATTCTAGGACAGGACCTCTAATCCAGTCAATTCTAGGACTGAACCTCTAATCCAGACAGTTCTAGGACAGGACCTCTAATCCAGACAATTCTAGGACTGAACCTCTAATCCAGTCAATTCTAGGACTGAACCTCTAATCCAGACAATTCTAGGACAGGACCTCTAATCCAGACAATTCTAGGACTGAACCTCTAATCCAGACATTTCTAGGATTGAACCTCTAATCCAGACAATTCTAGGACAGGACCTCTAATCCAGTCAATTCTAGGACAGGACCTCTAATCCAGTCAATTCTAGGACAGGACCTCTAATCCAGACAATTCTAGGACAGGACCTCTAATCCAGACAATTCTAGGATTGAACCTCTAATCCAGACAATTCTAGGACAGGACCTCTAATCCAGACAATTCTAGTACTGAACCTCTAATCCAGTCAATTCTAGGACAGGACCTCTAATCCAGTCAATTCTAGGACAGGATCTCTAATCCAGACAATTCTAGGACAGGACCTCTAATCCAGACAATTCTAGGACTGAACCTCTAATCCAGTCAATTCTAGGACTGAACCTCTAATCCAGACAATTCTAGGACAGGACCTCTAATCCAGACAATTCTAGGACTGAACCTCTAATCCAGTCAATTCTAGGACTGAACCTCTAATCCAGTCAATTCTAGGACAGGACCTCTAATCCAGTCAATTCTAGGACTGAACCTCTAATCCAGTCAATTCTAGGACTGAACCTCTAATCCAGTCAATTCTAGGACAGGACCTCTAATCCAGTCAATTCTAGGACAGGACCTCTAATCCAGTCAATTCTAGGACTGAACCTCTAATCCAGTCAATTCTAGGACTGAACCTCTAATCCAGTCAATTCTAGGACAGGACCTCTAATCCAGACAATTCTAGGACTGAACCTCTAATCCAGTCAATTCTAGGACTGAACCTCTAATCCAGTCAATTCTAGGACAGGACCTCTAATCCAGTCAATTCTAGGACAGGACCTCTAATCCAGTCAATTCTAGGACAGGACCTCTACTCCAGACAATTCTAGGACTGAACCTCTAATCCAGACAACTCTAGGACTGAACCTCTAATCCAGTCAATTCTAGGACAGGATCTCTAATCCAGTCAATTCTAGGACAGGATCTCTAATCCAGACAATTCTAGGATAGGACCTCTAATCCAGTCAATTCTAGGACTGAACCTCTAATCCAGTCAATTCTAGGATAGGACCTCTAATCCAGTCAATTCTAGGACTGAACCTCTAATCCAGTCAATTCTAGGACTGAACCTCTAATCCAGTCAATTCTAGGACAGGACCTCTAATCCAGTCAATTCTAGGACTGAACCTCTAATCCAGTCAATTCTAGGACAGGATCTCTAATCCAGTCAATTCTAGGACAGGATCTCTAATCCAGACAATTCTAGGACAGGACCTCTAATCCAGACAATTCTAGGACTGAACCTCTAATCCAGACAATTCTAGGACTGAACCTCTAATCCAGTCAATTCTAGGACTGAACCTCTAATCCAGTCAATTCTAGGACAGGACCTCTAATCCAGTCAGTTCTAAGACTGAACCTCTAATCCAGACAATTCTAGGACTGAACCTCTAATCCAGACAATTCTAGGACAGGATCTCTAATCCAGTCAATTCTAGGACAGGATCTCTAATCCAGACAATTCTAGGACTGAACCTCTAATCCAGTCAATTCTAGGACAGGACCTCTAATCCAGTCAATTCTAGGACAGGACCTCTAATCCAGTCAGTTCTAAGACTGAACCTCTAATCCAGTCAATTCTAGGACTGAACCTCTAATCCAGACAATTCTAGGACAGGATCTCTAATCCAGACAATTCTAGGACTGAACCTCTAATCCAGTCAATTCTAGGACTGAACCTCTAATCCAGTCAATTCTAGGACTGAACCTCTAATCCAGACAATTCTAGGACAGGATCTCTAATCCAGACAATTCTAGGACAGGATCTCTAATCCAGTCAATTCTAGGACTGAACCTCTAATCCAGTCAATTCTAGGACAGGATCTCTAATCCAGTCAATTCTAGGACAGGATCTCTAATCCAGACAATTCTAGGACAGGACCTCTAATCCAGACAATTCTAGGACTGAACCTCTAATCCAGACAATTCTAGGACTGAACCTCTAATCCAGTCAATTCTAGGACTGAACCTCTAATCCAGTCAATTCTAGGACAGGACCTCTAATCCAGTCAGTTCTAAGACTGAACCTCTAATCCAGACAATTCTAGGACTGAACCTCTAATCCAGACAATTCTAGGACAGGATCTCTAATCCAGTCAATTCTAGGACAGGATCTCTAATCCAGACAATTCTAGGACTGAACCTCTAATCCAGTCAATTCTAGGACAGGACCTCTAATCCAGTCAATTCTAGGACAGGACCTCTAATCCAGTCAGTTCTAAGACTGAACCTCTAATCCAGTCAATTCTAGGACTGAACCTCTAATCCAGACAATTCTAGGACAGGATCTCTAATCCAGACAATTCTAGGACTGAACCTCTAATCCAGTCAATTCTAGGACTGAACCTCTAATCCAGTCAATTCTAGGACTGAACCTCTAATCCAGACAATTCTAGGACAGGATCTCTAATCCAGTCAATTCTAGGACAGGACCTCTAATCCAGACAATTCTAGGACTGAACCTCTAATCCAGTCAATTCTAGGACTGAACCTCTAATCCAGATAATTCTAGGACAGGACCTCTAATCCAGATAATTCTAGGACTGAACCTCTAATCCAGTCAATTCTAGGACTGAACCTCTAATCCAGATAATTCTAGGACAGGATCTCTAATCCAGACAATTCTAGGACTGAACCTCTAATCCAGTCAATTCTAGGACTGAACCTCTAATCCAGTCAATTCTAGGACTGAACCTCTAATCCAGACAATTCTAGGACTGAACCTCTAATCCAGACAATTCTAGGACAGGACCTCTAATCCAGTCAGTTCTAGGACTGAACCTCTAATCCAGTCAATTCTAGGACTGAACCTCTAATCCAGACAATTCTAGGATTGAACCTCTAATCCAGAAAATTCTAGGACAGGACCTCTAATCCAGTCAATTCTAGGACAGGACCTCTAATCCAGAGAATTCTAGGACAGGAAATCTAATCCAGACAATTCTAGGACTGAACCTCTAATCCAGACAATTCTAGGACTGAACCTCTAATCCAGATAATTCTAGGACAGGACCTCTAATCCAGACAATTCTAGGACTGAACCTCTAATCCAGACAATTCTAGGATTGAACCTCTAATCCAGAAAATTCTAGGACAGGACTTCTAATCAAGACAATTCTAGGACAGGACCTCTAATCCAGTCAATTCTAGGACAGGACCTCTAATCCAGACAATTCTAGGACAGGACCTCTAATCCAGTCAATTCTAGGACTGAACCTCTAATCCAGTCAATTCTAGGACTGAACCTCTAATCCAGACAATTCTAGGACTGAACCTCTAATCCAGTCAATTCTAGGACAGGACCTCTAATCCAGTCAATTCTAGGACAGGATCTCTAATCCAGACAATTCTAGGACTGAACCTCTAATCCAGACAATTCTAGGACTGAACCTCTAATCCAGACAATTCTAGGACAGGACCTCTAATCCAGTCAATTCTAGGACTGAACCTCTAATCCAGACAGTTCTAGGACAGGACCTCTAATCCAGACAATTCTAGGACTGAACCTCTAATCCAGTCAATTCTAGGACTGAACCTCTAATCCAGACAATTCTAGGACAGGACCTCTAATCCAGACAATTCTAGGACTGAACCTCTAATCCAGACATTTCTAGGATTGAACCTCTAATCCAGACAATTCTAGGACAGGACCTCTAATCCAGTCAATTCTAGGACAGGACCTCTAATCCAGTCAATTCTAGGACAGGACCTCTAATCCAGACAATTCTAGGACAGGACCTCTAATCCAGACAATTCTAGGATTGAACCTCTAATCCAGACAATTCTAGGACAGGACCTCTAATCCAGACAATTCTAGTACTGAACCTCTAATCCAGTCAATTCTAGGACAGGACCTCTAATCCAGTCAATTCTAGGACAGGATCTCTAATCCAGACAATTCTAGGACAGGACCTCTAATCCAGACAATTCTAGGACTGAACCTCTAATCCAGTCAATTCTAGGACTGAACCTCTAATCCAGACAATTCTAGGACAGGACCTCTAATCCAGACAATTCTAGGACTGAACCTCTAATCCAGTCAATTCTAGGACTGAACCTCTAATCCAGTCAATTCTAGGACAGGACCTCTAATCCAGTCAATTCTAGGACTGAACCTCTAATCCAGTCAATTCTAGGACTGAACCTCTAATCCAGTCAATTCTAGGACAGGACCTCTAATCCAGTCAATTCTAGGACAGGACCTCTAATCCAGTCAATTCTAGGACTGAACCTCTAATCCAGTCAATTCTAGGACTGAACCTCTAATCCAGTCAATTCTAGGACAGGACCTCTAATCCAGACAATTCTAGGACTGAACCTCTAATCCAGTCAATTCTAGGACTGAACCTCTAATCCAGTCAATTCTAGGACAGGACCTCTAATCCAGTCAATTCTAGGACAGGACCTCTAATCCAGTCAATTCTAGGACAGGACCTCTACTCCAGACAATTCTAGGACTGAACCTCTAATCCAGACAACTCTAGGACTGAACCTCTAATCCAGTCAATTCTAGGACAGGATCTCTAATCCAGTCAATTCTAGGACAGGATCTCTAATCCAGACAATTCTAGGATAGGACCTCTAATCCAGTCAATTCTAGGACTGAACCTCTAATCCAGTCAATTCTAGGATAGGACCTCTAATCCAGTCAATTCTAGGACTGAACCTCTAATCCAGTCAATTCTAGGACTGAACCTCTAATCCAGTCAATTCTAGGACAGGACCTCTAATCCAGTCAATTCTAGTACTAAACCTCTAATCCAGTCCATTATATGACAGGACCTCTAATACAGACAATTCTAGGTCTGAACCTCTAATCCAGACAATTCTAGGACTGAACCTCTAATCCAGTCAATTCTAGGACTAAACCTCTAATCCAGACAATTCTAGGACTAAACCTCTAATCCAGTCAATTATATGACAGGACCTCTAATCCAGTCAATTCTAGGACTGAACCTCTAATCCAGTCAATTCTAGGACTGAACCTCTAATCCAGTCAATTCTAGGACAGGACCTCTAATCCAGACAATTCTAGGACTGAACCTCTAATCCAGACAATTCTAGGACAGGACCTCTAATCCAGACAATTCTTGGGCAGGACCTCTAATCCAGACAATTCTAGGACTAAACCTCTAATCCAGACAATTCTAGGACTGAACCTCTAATCCAGTCAATTCTAGGACTGAACCTCTAATCCAGTCAATTCTAGGACTGAACCTCTAATCCAGACAATTCTAGGACTGAACCTTTAATCCAGACAATTCTAGGACTGAACCTCTAATCCAGACAATTCTAGGACTGAACCTCTAATCCAGTTAATTCTAGGACTGAACCTCTAATCCAGTCAGTTCTAGGACTGAACCTCTAATCCAGTCAATTCTAGGACTGAACCTCTAATCCAGTCAATTCTAGGACTGAACCTCTAATCCAGTCAATTCTAGGACAGGACCTCTAATCCAGACAGTTCTAGGACTGAACCTCTAATCCAGACAATTCTAGGACAGGACCTCTAATCCAGACAGTACTAGGACGGAACCTCTAATCCAGACAATTCTAGGACAGGACCTCTAATCCAGACAATTCTAGGACTGAACCTCTAATCCAGACAATTCTAGGACAGGACCTCTAATCCAGTCAATTCTAGGACTGAACCTCTAATCCAGGCAATTCTAGGACAGGACCTCTAACCCAGACAATTCTAGGACAGGACCTCTAATCCAGACAATTCTAGGACTGAACCTCTAATCCAGTCAATTCTAGGACAGGACCTCTAATCCAGACAATTCTAGGACTGACCCTCTAATCCAGACAATTCTAGGACTGAACCTCTAATACAGACAATTCTAGGACAGGACCTCTAACCCAGACAATTCTAGGACAGGACCTCTAATCCAGACAATTCTAGGACTGAACCTCTAATACAGACAATTCTAGGACTGAACCTCTAATCCAGTCAATTCTAGGACTGACCCTCTAATCCAGACAATTCTAGGACTGAACCTCTAATCCAGTCAATTCTAGGACAGGACCTCTAATCCAGACAATTCTAGGACTGAACCTCTAATCCAGAGAATTCTAGGACTGAACCTCTAATCCAGTCAATTCTAGGACTGAACCTCTAATCCAGACAATTCTAGGACTGAACCTCTAATCCAGACAATTCTAGGACTGAACCTCTAATCCAGTCAATTCTAGGATTGAACCTCTAATCCAGTCAATTCTAGGACTGAACCTCTAATCCAGATAATTCTAGGACTGAACCTCTAATCCAGTCAATTCTAGGACTGAACCTCTAATCCAGTCAATTCTAGGACTGAACCTCTAATCCAGACAATTCTAGGACTGAACCTCTAATCCAGACAATTCTAGGACTGAACCTCTAATCCAGTCAATTCTAGGATTTAACCTCTAATCCAGTCAATTCTAGGATTGAACCTCTAATCCAGACAATTCACCTCCAAAGTCTATCATCAGAATCTCTCATCAAACCCATTCTAGGCCAGAACCCCAATCAGATCCTGAGTTAACTTTATCTCTTTTCCTTCAGAACCCTCATCCAGTTCTCAGATACAGAATCGTAGACTGACGCCACTCTCAATTACATAATCTCAATGTAACCCTCATAAAACGTATCCTGTGATTGTTCACTTGTCAGGGTTAGTCTAGTGCTGGACCTCTGGGGGTGGTGAGAGAGTGCACAATGATGAGATAAAGGTGGGATAAAGAGGAGATAACATCTCCAGTTCCTATGTTATTCTATGGGAGATCTTTACTTCTAGGTGGAGATGTACTAAGGTGTGATAAAGAGGGGATAACTTCTCCACTGAGATAAACTCTCCAGTTCCTATGTTATTCTATGGGAGAGGTTTAGTTATAGACTACAGGGGAGATGTACTAAGGTGTGATAAAGAGGAGATCACTTCTCCAGTGAGATAAACTCTCCAGTCCCTATGTTATTCTATGGGAGATCTTTAGTTATAGACTACAGGGGGGGATGTACTAAGGTGTGATAAAGAGGAGATCACTTCTCCAGTGAGATAAACTCTCCAGTCCCTATGTTATTCTATGGGAGATCTTTAGTTATAGACTACAGGGGAGATGTACTAAGGTGTGATAAAGAGGAGATAACTTCTCCAGTGAGATAAACTCTCCAGTTCCTATGTTATTCTATGGGAGAGGTTTAGTTATAGACTACAGGGGAGATGTACAAAGGTGTGATAAAGAGGATATAACTTCTCCAGTGAGATAAACTCTCCAGTTCCTATGTTATTCTATGGGAGATATTTAGTTATAGACTACAGGGAAGATGTACAAAGGTGTGATAAAGAGGATATAACTTCTCCAGTGTGATAAACTCTCCAGTTCCTATGTTATTCTATGGGAGAGGTTTAGTTATAGACTACAGGGGAGATGTACTAAGGTGTGATAAATAGGAGATAACTTCTCCAGTGAGATAAACTCTCCAGTTCCTATGTTATTCTATTGGAGAGATTTAGTTATAGACTACAGGAGAGATGTACTAAGGTGTGATAAAGAGGAGATAACTTCTCCAGTGAGATAAACTCTCCAGTTCCTATGTTATTCTATGGGAGAGATTTAGTTATAGACTACAGAGGAGATGTACTAAGGTGTGATAAAGAGGAGATAACTTCTCCAGTGAGATAAACTCTCCAGTCCCTATGTTATTCTATGGGAGAGATTTAGTTATAGACTACAGGGGAGATGTACTGAGGTGTGATAAAGAGGAGATAACTTCTCCAGTGAGATAAACTCTCCAGTTCCTATGTTATTCTATGGGAGAGGTTTAGTTATAGACTACAGGGAGAGATGTACTAAGGTGTGATAAAGAGGAGATAACTTCTCCAGTGAGATAAACTCTCCAGTTCCTATGTTATTCTATGGGAGAGATTTAGTTATAGACTACAGGGAGAGATGTACTAAGGTGTGATAAAGAGGATATAACTCCTCCAGTGAGATAAACTCTCCAGTTCCTATGTTATTCTATGGGAAAGGTTTAGTTATAGACTACAGGGGAGATGTACTAAGGTGTGATAAATAGTAGATAACTTCTCCAGTGAGATAAACTCTCCAGTTCCTATGTTATTCTATTGGAGAGATTTAGTTATAGACTACAGGGGGAGATGCACTAAGGTGTGATAAAGAGGAGATAACTTCTCCAGTGAGATAAACACTCCAGTTCCTATGTTATTCTATGGAAGATCTTTAGTTATAGACTACAGGGGAGATGTACTAAGATGTGATAAAGAGGAGATAACTTCTCCAGTGAGATAAACTCTCCAGTTCCTATGTTATTCTATGGTAGAGATTTAGTTATAGACTACAGGGGAGATATACTAAGGTGTGATAAAGAGGATATAACTTCTCCAGTGAGATAAACTCTCCAGTTCCTATGTTATTCTATGGGAGAGATTTAGTTATAGACTACAGGTGAGATGTACTAAGGTGTGATAAAGAGGATATAACTTCTCCAGTGAGATAAGCTCTTCAGTTCCTATGTTATTCTATGGGAGAGGTTTAGTTATAGACTACAGGGGGATAAATTATCCAGTTCCTATATTTTTCCATGGTTAAAATGTGATGCCTTGTTAGCCATAGAAAATGCAGGAGACTAGTAAAGTAAAAATTATATCTTTTATTGCTTAACTGAGGGGCTTTCTGACCCCTTTGGGTGCCAGAGGATTGAACTTCTCATTGTAAGTTATAGGTTGTGCAGTCCTGTTGTTTGAAGGGTTAATCCATACATTCTTTAGACCTAGCCATATTTGGTCAATTTCACTGAAGCCTGGAAAAGGTAATTAATATTGTATTTTCTAGCCCACTTCAAAGAGCCATACCAGAGCCTAGAGTATAATGTATGTCCCACACTAATAAGAATATTCTGCTTGTGGAATTGACCCTTTGGCTGCCAATGCATTGTGTTGCAGTGTGGTGGGTGCCTCTGAAGGGGTTAGATGTTAAAATGATGTACATGATTGATTAAAGTCATGTATTGTGCATTCAGACTTCGTTATTATTATAACTGAAGACGAGACCTAATTGTCTTATAAACATGTATCCAGATCCCCTCAGTCTCCAATAAAGGCACCAGTTGTACTGTACCAGTCTCCTGTGTTATTGTATGGAGTCTGTGCCTGAGTCTGTGCCTTTAATTGCCTCAGAACCTCACTTACAATTATGAAAACTGTGATGGAACACAGAAATAAACCCCTTGGATGCAGTAGAGTCCTCCAATGTATTTTACTTGAGAGCCATAGGGTTCTCCAATGTATTGTACTTGAGATCTGTATGTCATGCAGTGGGTTAATAAGTACATTTTGGAAAGGGCTGGTTTATTTGCTGCTGGTATTATTAGTGTGCTATCCTGCCATCTAGTGGTGTTGTGTATTATAACATACATTTCACTCTCCTTAAACTGGATTATTTTTCTATTTTCTCTTAACCCCTTCAGTGGAATGCAACGCATTGCCTTGTGTACCCCAATGGTACGGAAAGGGTTATAGCACCTTCATACTCCATGGCACTGACATTGTTAGCACATTAAACACCCATGAAATAATTTCACATATTACAGAACGAATACTGCAGAGAACTAGTCATAACTATAAATAATCATGAGAGTGGGGTCTTTATGAAGTATCCGTTTAACCCTTTCTGTTCCAAAAGGGTGCACTGTTCACTCCTCTATAGAGAACAAAGAAAGAGAGGATTGTGGGAAAGGATGATAGGCTGCCAATTTATATGTCCCTCACCTATTCCCTCCAACAGAGAGACTCATTCTGTATCCTGCAATCAGTAAAACCTGCCTCAGGATCATTAGTACCTCACTTTTATTAGTTCTAAGTTAAAAATATATATTTGTTACTTTCCTCTACATCCTTAGTGATTAAATATAAAAACAGATTCAGCTTCACTAGGTGTAGTGATGGAAGCTGAATGTGATCACATATGACTAATAGTGAAATTTGTCTGTAGAGCATTATATCCTGTGATAATGGATATATAAACTACAATAGGGATTTAAACTACAATATCATCACTTAGGTGATACACTGGATGACAGATCATTTAAACCTCTATCACCAAACAGTATTTTATTACAGCAATTCATTTGTGTATTTCTTTAAGAATGAAGTTAATATAAAGTGTTATTTTTTTCATAAAGTATCCATGTATTTCTTTAAGAATACAAAGCATAATTTATTTTAATAAGACAATTAGCAACGAGGTCACAATACTAGGATCGACAGCCACGGCCCAGACAAAGTTCAAACCCACTCCGATGAGTCACGATGACGTAGGTCTGATGTGATTTCAAGTACCGCCCCATAACGGAGGGTTATAAAAGATGCCAAGTTACTAGTCCTTTGTCCTATAGCCCCTGACGAAGCCGTGTTAAACAGCGCAACGCGTTGGGCCAGAGGCAGGGTAGCCTCCCCCAATTACTAAGACAGTACTGGCATCAAAACAAGCAATAATATGGTTGCTATATAGCGTGTGTTAAATGGCGAAATGCGTTGGGCCTGAGGCAGGGTAGCCTCCCCCAATTACTAAGACAGTACTGGCATCAAAACAAGCAATAATACGGTTGCTATATAGCGTGTGTTAAACGGCGAAACGCGTTGGGCCAGAGGCAGGTTAGCCTCCCCCAATTACTAAGACAGTACTGGCATCAAATCAAGCAATAATATGGTTGCTATATAGCGTGTGTTAAATGGCGAAATGCGTTGGGCCTGAGGCAGGGTAGCCTCCCCCAATTACTAAGACAGTACTGGCATCAAAACAAGCAAAAATATGGTTGCTATATAGCGTGTGTTAAACTGCAAAACGTGTTGGGCCTGAGGCAGGGTAGCCTCCCCCAATTACTAAGACAGTAGTAGCATCAAAACAAGCAATAATATGGTTGCTATATAGCGTGTGTTAAATGGCGAACTGCGTTGGGCCTGAGGCAGGGTAGCCTCCCCCAATTACTAAGACAGTACTGGCATCAAAACAAGCAATAATATGGTTGCTATATAGCGTGTGTTAAACAGCGAAACGCATTGGGCCAGATGCAGGGTAGGCTCCCCCAATTACTAAGACAGTACTGGCATCAAAACAAGCAATAATATGGTTGCTATATAGCGTGTGTTAAACAGCGAAACGCATTGGGCCAGATGCAGGGTAGGCTCCCCCAATTACTAAGACAGTACTGGCATTAAAACAAGCAATAATATGGTTGCTATATAGCGTGTGTTAAATGGCGAAATGCGTTGGGCCTGAGGCAGGGTAGCCTCCCCCAATTACTAAGACAGTAGTAGCATCAAAACAAGCAATAATATGGTTGCTATATAGCGTGTGTTAAATGGCGAACTGCGTTGGGCCAGAGGCAGTGTAGCCTCCCCCAATTACTAAGACAGTACTGGCATCAAAACAAGCAATAATATGGTTGCTATATAGCGTGTGTTAAACTGCGAAACGTGTTGGGCCAGAGGCAGGATAGCCTCCACCAATTACTAAGACAGTACTGGCATCAAATCAAGCAATAATATGGTTGCTATATAGCGTGTGTTAAATGGCGAAATGCGTTGGGCCTGAGGCAGGGTAGCCTCCCCCAATTACTAAGACAGTACTGGCATCAAAACAAGCAATAATATGGTTGCGATATAGCGTAGAATTAGAATGTGGAAGGTTCTGAGTAGATTGCCACGAGGGATAGCCGCAGGGAACAACCACATGTTTGCATTGTGAAAGTCATAAAAGTACTATCCCATCCAGCCTATACTAAAGACAATACTACTAAAGCAAAGAGAAAAAGAGAAAACAGTAGAGCATATCTTAGGTAAGTCAGCGCTCGGAAATAAACCGGGCGTCTGATACAATGTTAATCACGGATAGATTGGGATCGTAAATATCCGAGATTACCAGATGGGGATGGGCCTGCTTGTTAGTTCAACTAGTCTACTCAGTGATATTTAGAGACAAGACAAATGATCTAGGATATACTGAGAGACTGTAAAGTTTATCCGTATTGTAAATGCACTATGATATTGGGATACACTTATAAAGAACAATTACAGACTGGAAGCGCAATAGATACACAGACTGTGACAACTCAACAGCAATAAAAGGGTTCAACACTGTGTTTAAAGCAGAACTACCACCGCTACAAAACTTCATTTCCAATAATTCCCTATCTGGAGACTAGCTGGTCAGTAGCGCTAGTCACCAGAATTATTACCTTGTTAAATAGAATTATCCATTGTTCCCAGGCTGACAGCAGGACGGAGCTCAGACATCGTTCCATAGCGACCTCTGCGCACCTGCGCTGTCAGTCCCAGCCGGCTCTAGGAGGTGATGCTAGGAGCCATTTGGCTTCAAAAGGGACTGAGCGCAGACGTCACTATGGAAAGATGTCTGCGCTCCGTTCTGCCTGTCAGTCCGGGTCAATGGAGAATTCTATTTAACAAGGTAATAATTCTGGTGACTAGCGCTACTGACCAGCTAGTGGCCAGATGGGGAGTTATTGGAAATGAAGTTTTGTAGCGGTGGGAGTTCCACTTTAATCTGTCTCCTTACGACATTGTGTGGGGAGTATGTGATTTCAAAACACCATAAGAGTAATGAAACAGTGATGATTGGATAATTAATGGCACAGCAAGGGTTAAAAGGTGTTTATCTCAATTTCCTCACTATATAAAAGATGGAGGGCAGGCAAACTAGATATACCCTTGTATATGAATGAGAGATATAAATCACAGGTGGAGGAGAAGATATAGTTAACTACACATCCAAGGGACGGACCACTATTCAAGTGGGAAGCAGGCGTTAATTCACTTAATATTAGCAGTGAATACTGCAGACTACACCAGACCGATACACTGCTACACCACAATAGAGATATAATACCTAAGAACGACAGAGAGCAGCACAAAACTAATGGTGATAGCTGTTCTGTTAAGAGACTTGTCTACAACAGCAATAAAGCTTTATCAACTCCAATACCCAAGTCTCTCCAGCCGTTCATATCATGACCAGGTGTAAGACAATACAGCGGAGCATTACAGCGCTATACCCCTTACACTGTGTGTACAACCATTCCCATGTAATAGTACACCCACATCTAACAGGATTGATTTAATAACCCAACAGCATGACATACGGATATCCTATCAACCACATGTGTATGCCTGAATTGGATAAGGTGTAGGAGGCTATACCGGGCCAACATTTTATTCCTATTCAGCTTCCATCACTACATCTAGTGAAGCTGAATCTGTTTTTATATTTAATCTCTAAGGATATAGAGGAAAATAATAACAAACATATGTTTTCAACTTAGAAATAATAAAAGTGAGTTATTAATGACCATGAGGCAGGCCTTACTGATTCCAGGATAATGAACGAGTCCCTCTGTTGGAGGCAATAGCTGAGGGGCATATAAATATAAATATATATCATCCTTTCCCACAATCCTCTCTTTCTTTGATCTATATAAATACTGAGACTTGCGATATCAATATACATGAGACTTTACTGTCACCCCAATTGTTACTATAATGTTCACTGATCTGCACTGCGATGTGCACACCTCCTGCAGAGAGAGGTTACATCAGGAATACTTATAATAGGGGTGAGTAGATATAATATGGTGAGTAGATATAATAGGGGTGAGTAGATATAATAGGGTTAGTAGATATAATAGGGTGAGTAGATATAATAGGGGTTAGTAGATATAATAGGGTGAGTAGATATAACAGGGGTGAGTAGATATAATAGGGTGAGTAGATATAATAGGGTACATAGATATAATAGGAGTGAGTAGATTTAATAGGGTGAGTAGATATAATAGGGTGGATAGATATAATAGGGTGAGTAGATATAATAGGGGTGAGTAGATATAATAGGGTGAGTAGATATAATAGGGGTGAGTATATATAATAGGGGTGAGTAGATATAATAGGGGTAATAGAGGTGAGTAGATATAATGTGGTGAGTAGATATAATAGGGGTGAGTAGATATAATATGGTGAGTAGATATAATACGGTGAGTAGATATAACAGGGTGACTAGATATAATAGGGTGAGTAGATATAATAGGGTGAGTAGATATAATATGGTGAGTAGATATAATAGGGGTAACTAGATATAATAGGGGTGAGTAGGTATAATATGGTGAGTAGATATAATAGAGGTGAGTAGATATAATAGGGTTAGTAAAGATAATAGGGGTGAGTAGATATAATAGGGTAAGTAGATATAATAGGGTGAGTAGATATAATAGGGGTGAGTAGATATAATAGCGGTGTGTAGATATAATAGGGTGAGTAGATATAATAGGGTGAGTAGATATAATGTGGTGAGTAGATATAATATGGTGAGTAGATATAATACGGTGAGTAGATATAATACGGTGAGTAGATATAACAGGGTGACTAGATATAATAGGGTGAGTAGATATAATATGGTGAGTAGATATAATAGGGGTGAGTATATAATAGGGGTGAGTAGATATAATAGGGAGAGTAGATATAATATGGTGAGTAGATATAATAGGGGTAACTAGATATAATAGGGGTGAGTAGGTATAATATGGTGAGTAGATATAATAGGGTGAGTAGATATAATAGGATGACTAGATATAATAGGAGTGAGTAGATATATTATGGTGAGTAGATATAATAGGGGTGAGTAGATATAGTAGGATGACTAGATATAATAGGGGTGAGTAGATAAAATAGGGTGGATATATATAATAGGGGTGAGTAGATATAATAGCGGTGAGTAGATATAATATGGTGAGTAGATATAATACGGTGAGTAGATATAATAGGGTTAGTAGATATAATAGGGTGAGTAGATATAATAGGGTGAGTAGATTTAATAGGGGCGAGTAGATATAATAGGGTGAGTAGATATAATAGGGTGAATAGATATAATAGGGGTGAGTAGATATAATAGGGGTAATAGAGGTGAGTAGATATAATGTGGTGAGTAGATATAATAGGGTGGATAGATATAATAGGGTGAGTAGATATAATAGGGTGAGTAGATATAATAGGGGTGAGTAGATATAATAGGGGTAATAGAGGTGAGTAGATATAATGTGGTGAGTAGATATAATAGGGGTGAGTAGATATAATAAGGTGAGTAGATTTAATAGGGGTGAGTAGATATAATGTGGTGAGTAGATATAATAGGGGTGAGTAGATATAATAGGATGAGTAGATATAATAGGGGTGAGTAGATATAATAGGAGTGAGTAGATATAATAGGGGTGAGTAGATATAATAGGGGTGAGTAGATATAATAGGGTGAGTAGATATAATAGGGTGAATAGATATATTAGGGGTAACTAGATATAATAGGGGTGAGTAGGTATAATAGGGTGAGTAGATATAATAGGGGTGAGTAGGTATAATAGGGTGAGTAGATATAATAGGGGTGAGTAGATATAATAGGGTGACTAGATATAATAGGGTGAGTAGATATAATAGGGGTGAGTAGATATAATAGGGGTGAGTAGATAGAACAGGGTGGTAGATATAAAGGGGTAAGTAGATATAACAGGGTGAGTAGATATAACAGGGTGAGTAGATATAATAGGGGTGAGTAGATATAATAGGGTGGTTAGATATAATAGGGTGAGTAGATATAATAGGGGTGAGTAGATATAAATAGGGTGAGTAGATATAATAGGGGTGAGTAGATATAATAGGGTGAGTAGATATAATAGCGGTGTGTAGATATAATAGGGTGAGTAGATATAATAGGGGTGAGTAGATATAATAGGGTGAGTAGATATAATAGGGGTGAGTAGATATAATAGCGGTGTGTAGATATAATAGGGTGAGTAGATATAATAGGGGTGAGTAGATATAATAGGGTGAGTAGATATAATAGCGGTGTGTAGATATAATAGGGTGAGTAGATATAATAAGGTGAGTAGATAGAACAGGGTGAATAGATATAATATGTTGAGTAGATATAATAGGGTAAGTAGATATAATAGGGTGAGTAGATATAATAGGGTGAGTAGATATAATAGGGGTAAGTAGATATAATAGGGGTAACTAGATATAATAGGGGTGAGTAGTTATAATTGGGTAAGTAGATATAATAGGGTGAGTAGATATAATAGGATGACTAGATATAATAGGGGTAAGTAGATATAATAGGGGTGAGTAGATATAATAAGGTGAGTAGATATAATAGGGGTGAGTAGTAGCGATGAGCGAGCATGCTCGGCCGAAGCTCGGTTCGGCTCGAGCATCGCTCTGCTCGGCACATGGCGGTACTCGTACGAGTACCGCATGTGCTCGCCTGCCATGTTCGGGTCTCCTCCCCACACGTTTCGCAGCTGCTGCGCAGCCAATAAACGTGTGGGGAGGCTCTGACATCAGTGTAATGCCAGCAGCCATGTTGGCTGCTGGCATTACACTGATTGGCTGGCCAGAACCCGTGATCGGGTGCTGTATAGCACCCGGCGCGCGAGTTCGGCTCATTCTTAGCCAGGGAGAGATGCGCTTAGGCAGGGAAAGTCAGTGTAGGGAGAATAAAATTGTTGAAACTCTTTCAAGACCCAAAAGTCCTTTTTAGGACTGTTGTGTGTGGGGGCAGCATTTATATTTTGTTTGGGGGGGCACAATTTCCTTTTTTTTGTGGGGGGGATATTTGTAAGGTGACATATAATACTAGATGCACAGGAAGTCAGTGTAGGGAGAATAAAATTGTTGAAACTCTTTCAAGACCCAAATGTCCTTTTTAGGACTGTTGTGTGTGGGGGCACCATTTAATTTTTTTTGGGGGTGGCAGAATTTCATTTTTTTTGGGGGGGGGGGACATGTTCTAAGGTGACATTGTACTAGGTGCACAGGGACAAATATTTCACAGTGCAGTGACAAGCTGACATATTCTGTTAGGTGCACAGGGCCAATGATTTTACAACGCAGCGACAAAAAGGGCCATTTTAAACGTGTGCCTAGCCATAGATTATTGTCACATTCTGTTTAGTGTGCAAATTCACAAATTAACGTCACATATTCCGTTCACTGTGCCTAGCCGCAGATTAGCGTCACATTCTGTTTCGTGTGCCTAGCCGCAGATTAGCGTCACATTCTGTTTCGTGTGCCTAGCCGCAGATTAGCGTCACATATTATTTAGTGTGCCTAGCCGCAGATTAACGTCACATATTGTTTAGTGTGACTAGCCGCAGATTAGTGTCACATATTGTTTAGTGTGCCTAGCCGCAGATTAGCGTCACATTCTGTTTCGTGTGCCTAGCCGCAGATTACCGGCATATATTCCGTTTAATATGAAGAAAGTGGGTAAAAAGGGACGGGGAAGTGGACGTGATCCTGATAGTTCAGGGCGCGGGTCAGGACGCGTAGAAACTGTGCCTGGTGCCAGAGCACAAGAAAGAAAGACATCCACCATACCTAGCTTCATGTCTCAGTTTACAGGGCGTCGCAGGACATCACTCTCGAGGTCAGACCACTGCGAACAGGTGGTCGGTTGGATTTCAGCTGATACTGCTTCCAGTCGGTTAAGCACCACCCTGTCTTCCACCAAGTCCACTCTCACTAGCCAAGAGTCTGGTCAACATAATCCTCACCCTGATCATCCTTCCTCCCACCATAGAGGGTCTGGCCAAAGAAGTGATCCCACACTGGGATATAGTGAGGAGCTCTTCTCATCACCAATCCTTGATTTGAACCTCTCTCCAAGGACGCTTGCAGAGGAACATGAGATCTTGTGCCCTGATTCACAACCTCTAGAGGGTACCCAATCACAAGAAGATGACAGAGGGGAACGGCATTTAAGGTCAAAGGAAGTGGATGATGATGATGAGACACAGTTGCCATCAAATCAACCACAATTACTGTCTCAAGACATTGATGAGGAGGATGATACACAGTTGTCAATGACTGAGGATGTGGTGGGATCAAGAAATGAGGAGGATGATCAGAGTGAGGAAGTGGAGGAGGACTTGGTGGACGATGAGGTGACTGACCCCACCTGGGAAGGTGGAGAGCCGAGCGATGACAGCAGTCCTGAGGGTGAGCCATCTGCAGCACCGCAACAGGCTGGAAGAGGCAGTGGTGTGGCTACAGAAAGAAGGCGGACCGCACCAAACCGGCCCGCAAATGTTCCACGGAGCACCCCCTTGCGTAAATCTCCCTTGCCAAGGGCTAGGTGTTCCGCGGTATGGCGTTTTTTTAAGGAAAGTGCGGACGACAAAAGAATTGTAGTTTGCAACCTGTGCCACACCAGAATGAGCCGAGGCATGAACACTAGCAACCTCACCACCACCAGCATGATCCGACACATGGCATCCAAGCACCGTAATAAGTGGGAGGAATGCCCGGATCGCCAATCTGTGTCTGCAGGCCACACCACTGCCTCCTCTTCCCCTGTTTTCGGTGCCGGCCAATCGCCTGTCGAAGGCGCAGGCCCGCATACCTCCCGCCCTGCACCTGTACCATCTGAAGCACCATCAGCGACCACATCCACTTCCCTGTCCCAGCGCAGCGTCCAAATGTCGTTACCCCAGGCATTTGAGCGCAAGCAAAAATACCCAGCCACCCACCCACAGGCCATAGCACTAACCTCACACCTTTCCAAATTACTGGCCATCGAAATGCTGCCATTTAGGCTTGTGGAGACAGAGTCCTTCCGCAGCCTGATGGCAGCAGCTGTCCCTCGGTACGCGGTCCCCAGCCGCCACTACTTTTCCCGGTGTGCCGTCCCCGCCTTACACCACCATGTGTCCCTTAACATCACCCGTGCCCTGACCAACGCAGTTACTGGGAAGGTCCACTTAACGACTGACACATGGACAAGTGCTTGTGGCCAGGAACGCTACATTTCCCTGACGGCACACTGGGTGAATGTCGTGGAGGCTGGGAGCGACTCGGACCCTGGGATGGCATGGGTGCTACCCACGCCGAGGATTGCGGGCCCTACCTCCATCAGGGTTTCCACCAGCACCTACGTTATTGGCTCCTCCTCCTCCGTTTCCACCTCCGAATTCTCTACACGCAGCGCCACTCCCCCATCAGCCAGTAGCTGGAAGCAGTGTAGCACTGCAGTGGGGAAGCGTCAACAGGCCGTGCTGAAGCTGATCTGCCTTGGGGACAAACAGCACACGGCCTCAGAGCTGTTGCAGGGGATTAGTCACCAGACCGAGCAGTGGCTCTCGCCACTCAACCTGCAACCAGGCATGGTTGTGTGTGATAATGGGCGTAACTTGGTGGCGGCTTTGGAGCTCGGCAAGCTCACACACGTACCATGCCTAGCGCATGTATTTAATTTAGTGGTGCAGCGATTTCTAAAAACCTACCCCAATGTGCATGATCTCTTGACCAAGGTGCGCCGCGTGTGTGCACATTTCCGTAAGTCATCAACAGCTTCAGCCGGCCTGTTGAAGCTGCAGCAGCGCTTACAATTGCCAGCTCACCGGCTGCTGTGTGACGTGAGCACGCGCTGGAACTCCACCTTCCACATGTTGGCCCGGCTTTGTGAGCAGCAGAGGGCAGTAGTGGAGTACCAGCTGTTACACGGTTGTCGCCTCTCCGTTCAACTTCCTCTAAACAGAAGTGAGGAGTGGGAATGGATGTCAGACCTCTGTGAGGTTTTATGCAATTTTGAGGAATCGACACAGATGGTGAGCGGCGATAACGCTATTATCAGTGTAACCATCCCACTTCTGTGTCTACTGAAACGTTCGCTGCTCACAATTAAAACCGACGCTTTGCATATGGAAGAGGTGGAAATGGGGGAGGAAGAGTTTACACAAGGTGATAGCCAGAGCACCCTCACTTCGTCTTCTCAGCGACAATTGGAGGAGGAGGAGGAGGAGGAAGACACGGTTGCCTCCGCTACAGAGGGTAGCCATGGAACTTTATTTCCATCTCTTCAGCGTGGGTGGGCAGAAGAGGAGGAAGAGGATGAGGATATTGAGAGTCATCCTCCTGGTGAGGACAGCGAAATCTTGCCTGTTGGTACTCTGGCACACATGGCTGACTTTATGTTAGGCTGCCTTTCCCGTGACCCACGCATTATACGCATTTTAGACAACACGGATTACTGGGTATTCACCCTTCTGGACCCCCGCTACAAAGAGAATTTCTCATCTCTCATTCCTCCGGTGGAGAGGACAAGCAAAATGGTGCAATACCAGAAGGTTCTTGTCAAAAAATTGCTCCAATATTTTCCATCTGACAACGCTGGCGGCAGAGTACATGCTACCTTGGCCAACAGAGAAGGGGAGAAAAGGGGAGCACACAGCAGTTCCGACAAAGGCAGGGCAACACTCTCCAAGGCGTGGGACACCTTCATGACACCCCGCCAGCACCCTCACCCTGATGAGCGGCCTAGTGTCACAAGGAGGGAAAAGTTTTGGAAGATGGTGAAGGAGTACGTAGCAGACCGTGTCAGCGTCCTCACTGATCCCTCTGTGCCTTACAACTACTGGGTGTCCAAGCTGGACACGTGGTATGAACTGGCACTCTACGCCTTGGAGGTGCTGGCCTGCCCTGCCGCCAGCGTTCTGTCTGAGCGGGTATTTAGTGCTGCTGGTGGCATCATAACAGATAAGCGTATCCGCCTTTCCACCGAAAATGCTGATAGGTTGACACTTATAAAAATGAACAAGGCCTGGATTTCCCCTGACTTCTCCACTCCACTGGAGGAAAGCCCCGGGTGAACATAAAGTCACTTTAGATATGTTATTTACAATGATGGGAATACTCTGTATTCCCATTCACCCCTTCCACCCAAAAAACGGGTATATGGTTGACTCTTAATCTTCTCATCCTCCTCCTCCTCTTCCATATGCCCTGTGATATAATTTTTATATAGGGCCAGCTCACCAGCGGGCCCTGTGATATAATTTTTATATAGGGCCAGCTCACCAGCGGGCCCTGTTTGACAATTTTTGTATAGGTCAGCTCACCAGCGGGCCTTCTCATATAATGTTTTATTGGGTCAGCTCTCTAGCGGGCCCTCTCATATAATGTTTTATAGCGTCAGCTCACTAGCGGGCCTTCGCATATAATGTTTAGGATGGTCAGCTCCGCAGCAGACCCTCACCCATAATGTTTTAGATGGTCGGCTCAGCAGCAGACCCTCATTCCTAATGTTTTAGATGGTCAGCTTAGCGGCATGCCCTCGCCCCTAATGTTTTAGAGGGTCACCAGCAGGCCATTAATCCTAATTTTTCAAGGGTGTGTATGATGCCCTCCTTTATGTGTAATAAAGGGTGTATTGGAGTGACATTTCAGTCTAATTTTTGGCAGCCCTTTCACTTAGTGCATAGGCTTTATGAGTGTTGGACCACTACCTGAACTATTGTACCACAATGTGAATGAGGCCCTCCATTTTGTGATATACAGGTTGTATCGGAGTGCCTCAGGTCCTCCCATTGAATTAAATAGGGCTGGGGTGTTCGACAGAGCAGAAGGTAGTTCTTGGCTTCATCCACTAAGTCACTTCATCACTTTTACTCAATGGATCAGACCCCACTGTTCCGACTATAAATTTTGGACTTAACAAGGGCAAACGGACATGTTGTAAAACCTGTGGTAGCTGCGGCCTCCGTTCCTGAATGCTGTACCTTACCCGGGCCATAACCACGTTGAACACCTGCTTTACGCTGCGCACGTTTCCCTCTTAATCATGGCCCCAGTTCCGAAAAATCGATGAAATTTTTTGCAGAATTTGCAGATGATATACAAGTAAATATACAGCAAATACTGTTTGGTAACAATTTTTCGCCTAAAATCGTTTTTATCTTCCTTTTTGTGTGTTTTACGGTCAGTCTGTAAAAATGGCGTACTACGGGCGAAACATCGTTCCCAGCAGCGACGTTGGAGTCCAAGATGCATCCAGACATCCTCCCTATGCTGTCCCTGAACCATTTCTGTGGTGTTTCCATCATTTTCTGACCTTTTCCTATGAACCAGGCACCCTCCCCTCATCAGAGCAGGGGGTGCCTGGTGTAATGCTCGAGTCCTCCCATTGACTTCAATGGGGCTCGGGTGCTCGGCCGAGCACTCGAGCCTCCGGGGGCGCTCGGCCAGAGCACCCGAACACCCGAGCATCGGGGTGCTCGATCATCAGTAGTGAATAGATATAATAGGGTGAGTAGATATAATAGGGTGAGTAGATATAATAGCGCTGAGTAGATATAATAGGGTGAGTAGATATAATAGGGGTGAGTACATATAATAGGGTGAGTAGATATAATAGGGGTGAGTAGATATAATAGGGTGAGTAGATATAATAGGGGTGGATAGATATAACAGGGTGAGTAGATATAATATGGTGAGTAGATATAATAGGAGTGAGTAGATATAATATGTTGAGTAGATATAATAGGGTAAGTAGATATAATAGGGTGAGTAGATATAATAGGGGTAAGTAGATATAATACGGGTAACTAGATATAATAGGGGTGAGTAGATATAATATGGTGAGTAGATATAATACGGTGAGTAGATATAATAGGGTTAGTAGATATAATAGGGGTGAGTAGATATAATAGGGTTAGTAGATATAATAGGGTGAGTAGATATAATAGGGTGAGTAGATATAATACGGTGAGTAGATATAATATGGCGAGTAGATATAATAGGGTGAGTAGATTTAATAGGGGCGAGTAGATATAATAGGGTGAGAAGATATAATAGGGGTGAGTAGATATAATAGGGTGAGTAGATATAATAGGGTGAGTAGATTTAATAGGGGCGAGTAGATATAATAGGGTGAGTAGATATAATAGGGGTGAGTAGATATAATAGGGGTGAGTAGATATATTAGGGTGAGTAGATATAATAGCGGTGTGTAGATATAATAGGGTGAGTACATATATTAGCGGTGTGTAGATATAATAAGGTGAGTAGATAGAAGAGGGTGAATAGATATAATATGTTGAGTAGATATAATAGGGTAAGTAGATATAATAGGGTGAGTAGATATAATAGGGGTAAGTAGATATAATAGGGTAACTAGATATAATAGGGGTGAGTAGTTATAATTGGGTAAGTAGATATAATAGGATGACTAGATATAATAGGGGTGAGTAGATATAATAGGGTGAGTAGATATAATAGGGGTGAGTAGATATAATAAGGTGAGTAGATATAATAGGGGTGAGTAGATATAATAGGGTGAGTAGATATAATAGGGTGAGTAGATATAATATGATGAGTAGATATAATAGCGCTGAGTAGATATAATTGGGGTGAGTACATATAATAGGGTGAGTAGATATAATAGGGGTGAGTACATATAATAGGGTGAGTAGATATAATAGGGGTGAGTAGATATAAAAGGGTGAGTAGATATAATAGGGGTGGATAGATATAACAGGGTGAGTAGATATAATAGGGTGAGTAGATATAATAGGAGTGAGTAGATATAATATGTTGAGTAGATATAATAGGGTAAGTAGATATAATAGGGTGAGTAGATATAATAGGGGTAAGTAGATATAATAGGGGTAACTAGATATAATAGGAGTGTGTAGTTATAATTGGGTAAGTAGATATAATAGGAGTGAGTAGATATAATAGAGGTGAGTAGATATAGTAGGATGACTAGATATAATAGGGGTGAGTAGATATAATATGGTGAGTAAATATAATAGGGTGAGTAGATATAATACGGTGAGTAGATATAATAGGGGTGAGTAGATTTAATAGGGGCGAGTAGATATAATAGGGTGAGTAGATATAATAGGGGTGAGTAGATATAATAGGGTGAGTAGATATAATAGCGGTGAGTAGATATAACAGGGTGAGTAGATATAATAGGGGTGAGTAGATATAATAGGGTGAGTAGATATAATAGGGGTGAGTAGATATAATAGGGTTAGTAGATATAATAGGGTGAGTAGATTTAATAGGGGCGAGTAGATATAATAGGGTGAGTAGATATAATAGGGGTGAGTAGGTATAATAGGGGTGAGTAGATATAATAGGATGACTAGATATAATAGGAGTGAGTAGATATAATAGGGTGAGTAGATATAATAGGGGTGAGTAGATATATTAGGGTGAGTAGATATAATAGGGTGAGTAGATATAATTGGATGACTAGATATAATAGGAGTGAGTAGATATAATAGGGGTGAGTAGATATAATAGGGGTGAGTAGATATAATAGGATGACTAGATATAATAGGGGTGAGTAGATATAATATGGTGAGTAGATATAATACCGTGAGTAGATATAATAGGGTGAGTAGATTTAATAGGGGCGAGTAGATATAATAGGGTGAGTAGATATAATAGGGGTGAGTAGATATAATAGGGTGAGTAGATATAATAGGATGACTAGATATAATAGGAGTGAGTAGATATAATAGGGGTGAGTAGATATAATAGGATGACTAGATATAATAGGGGTGAGTAGATATAATATGGTGAGTAGATATAGTAGGGTTAGTAGATAAAATAGGGTGAGTAGATATAATAGGGTGAGTAGATTTAATAGGGGTGAGTAGATATAATAGGATGACTAGATATAATAGGGTGAGTAGATATAATAAGGTGAGTAGATATAATATGATGAGTAGATATAATAGGGGTAAGTAGATATAATAGGGGTGAGTAGATATAATAAGGTGAGTAGATATAATAGGGGTGAGTAGATATAATAGGGTGAGTAGATATAATAGGGTGAGTAGATATAATATGGTGAGTAGATATAATAGCGCTGAGTAGATATAATAGGGTGAGTAGATATAATAGGGGTGGATAGATATAACAGGGTGAGTAGATATAATAGGGTGAGTAGATATAATAGGAGTGAGTAGATATAATATGTTGAGTAGATATAATAGGGGTGGATAGATATAACAGGGTGAGTAGATATAATAGGGTAAGTAGATATAATAGGGTGAGTAGATATAATAGGGGTAAGTAGATATAATAGGGGTAACTAGATATAATAGGGGTGAGTAGTTATAATTGGGTAAGTAGATATAATAGGGTGAGTAGATATAATAGGATGACTAGATATAATAGGAGTGAGTAGATATATTATGGTGAGTAGATATAATAGGGGTGAGTAGATATAGTAGGATGACTAGATATAATAGGGGTGAGTAGATAAAATAGGGTGGATATATATAATAGGGGTGAGTAGATATAATAGCGGTGAGTAGATATAATATGGTGAGTAGATATAATACGGTGAGTAGATATAATAGGGTTAGTAGATATAATAGGGTGAGTAGATATAATAGGGTGAGTAAATTTAATAGGGGCGAGTAGATATAATAGGGTGAGTAGATATAATAGGGGTGAGTAGATAAAATAGGGTGGATATATATAATAGGGGTGAGTAGATATAATAGCGGTGAGTAGATATAATATGGTGAGTAGATATAATACGGTGAGTAGATATAATAGGGTTAGTAGATATAATAGGGTGAGTAGATATAATAGGGTGAGTAGATTTAATAGGGGCTAGTAGATATAATAGGGTGAGTAGATATAATAGGGGTGAGTAGATATAATAGGGTGAGTAGATATAATAGGATGACTAGATATAATAGGAGTGAGTAGATATAATAGGGGTGAGTAGATATAATAGGATGACTAGATATAATAGGGGTGAGTAGATATAATATGGTGAGTAGATATAACAGGGTTAGTAGATATAATAGGGTGAGTAGATATAATAAGGTGAGTAGATTTAATAGGGGTGAGTAGATATAATAGGATGACTAGATATAATAGGGTGAGTAGATATAATAAGGTGAGTAGATATAATATGATGAGTAGATATAATAAGGTGAGTAGATATAATATGATGAGTAGATATAATAGGGGTAAGTAGATATAATAGGGGTGAGTAGATATAATAAGGTGAGTAGATGTAATAGGGGTAAGTAGATATAATAGGGTGGATAGATATAACAGGGTAAGTAGATATAATAAGGTGAGTAGATTTAATAGGGGTGAGTAGATATAATAGCGGTGAGTAGATATAATAGGGGTGAGTAGATATAATAGGGTGAGTAGATATAATAGTGGTGAGTAGATATAATAGGGTGACTAGATATAATATGGTGAGTAGATATAATAGGGGTGAGTAGATATAATAGGGTGAGTTGATATAATAGGGTGAGTTGATATAATAGGGTGAGTAGATATAATAGGGGTGAGTAGATATAATAGGGTGAGTAGATATAATAGGAGTGAGTAGATATAATAGGGTGAGTAGATGTAATAGGGGTGAGTAGATATAATAGGGGTGAGTAGATATAATAGGGTGACTAGATATAATAGGGTGACTAGATATAATAGGGTGAGTAGATTTAATAGGGGTGAGTAGATATAATAGGGGTGAGTAAATATAATAGGGGTGAGTAGATATAAAAGGGTGAGTAGATATAATAGGGGTGAGTAGATAGAACAGGGTGACTAGATATAATATGGTGAGTAGATATAATAGGGTGAGTAGATATAATAGGTGTGAGTAGATATAATAGGGGCGAGTAAATATAATAGGGGCGAGTAGATATAATAGTGTGAGTAGATATAATAGGGGTGAGTATATATAATAGGGGTGAGTAGATATAATAGGGTGAGTAGATATAAAAGGGGTGAGTAGATAAAATAGGGTGACTAGATATAATATGGTGGATAGATATAATAGGGTGATTAGATTTAATAGGGGCGAGTAGATATAATAGGGTGAGTAGATATAATAGGGGTGAGTAGATATAATAGGGTGAGTAGATATAATAGCGGTGAGTAGATATAATAGGGTGAGTAGATATAATAGGGGCGAGTAGATATAATAGGGTGACTAGATATAATAGGGGTGAGTAGATATAATAGGGTTAGTAGATATAATAGGGTGAGTAGATTTAATAGGGGCGAGTAGATATAATAGGGTGAGTAGATATAATAGGGGTGAGTAGATATAATAGGGTGAGTAGATATAATACGGGTGAGTAGGTATAATAGGGGTGAGTAGATATAATAGGATGACTAGATATAATAGGAGTGAGTAGATATAATAGGGTGAGTAGATATAATAGGGGTGAGTAGATATATTAGGGTGAGTAGATATAATAGGGTGAGTAGATATAATAGGGGTGAGTAGATATAATAGGGTGACTAGATATAATAGTCTGAGTAGATATAATAGGGGTGAGTAGATAAAATAGGGTGACTAGATATAATATGGTGGATAGATGTAATAGGGTGAGTAGATATAATAGGGTGAGTAGATATAATAGGGTGATTAGATTTAATAGGGGCGAGTAGATATAATAGGGTGAGTAGATATAATAGGGGTGAGTAGATATAATAGGGTGAGTAGATATAATAGCGGTGAGTAGATATAATAGGGTGAGTAGATATAATAGGGGCGAGTAGATATAATAGGGTGACTAGATATAATAGGGGTGAGTAGATATAATAGGGTTAGTAGATATAATAGGGTGAGTAGATTTAATAGGGGCGAGTAGATATAATAGGGTGAGTAGATATAATAGGGTGAGTAGATATAATAGGGCTGAGTAGGTATAATAGGGGTGAGTAGATATAATAGGATGACTAGATATAATAGGAGTGAGTAGATATAATAGGGTGAGTAGATATAATAGGGTGAGTAGATATATTAGGGTGAGTAGATATAATAGGGTGAGTAGATATAATAGGGGTGAGTAGATATAATTGGATGACTAGATATAATAGGAGTGAGTAGATATAATAGGGGTGAGTAGATATAATAGGATGACTAGATATAATAGGGGTGAGTAGATATAATATGGTGAGTAGATATAATACCGTCAGTAGATATAATACCGTGAGTAGATATAATAGGGTGAGTAGATATAATAGGATGACTAGATATAATAGGGGTGAGTAGATATAATATGGTGAGTAGATATAATACCGTGAGTAGATATAATAGGGTGAGTAGATATAATAGGGTGAGTAGATTTAATAGGGGCGAGTAGATTTAATAGGGGCGAGTAGATATAATAGGGTGAGTAGATATAATAGGATGACTAGATATAATAGGAGTGAGTAGATATAATAGGGGTGAGTAGATATAATAGGGTTAGTAGATAAAATAGGGTGAGTAGATATAATAGGGTGAGTAGATTTAATAGGGGTGAGTAGATATAATAGGATGACTAGATATAATAGGGTGAGTAGATATAATAAGGTGAGTAGATATAATATGATGAGTAGATATAATAGGGGTATGTAGATATAATAGGAGTGAGTAGATATAATAAGGTGAGTAGATATAATAGGGGTGAGTAGATATAATAGGGTGAGTAGATATAATAGGGTGAGTAGATATAATAGCGCTGAGTAGATATAATAGGGTGAGTAGATATAATAGGGGTGGATAGATATAACAGGGTGAGTAGATATAATAGGGTGAGTAGATATAATAGGAGTAAGTAGATATAATATGTTGAGTAGATATAATAGGGGTGGATAGATATAACAGGGTGAGTAGATATAATAGGGTAAGTAGATATAATAGGGTAAGTAGATATAATAGGGTGAGTAGATATAATAGGGGTAAGTAGATATAATAGGGGTAACTAGATATAATAGGGGTGAGTAGTTATAATTGGGTAAGTAGATATAATAGGGTGAGTAGATATAATAGGATGACTAGATATAATAGGAGTGAGTAGATATATTATGGTGAGTAGATATAATAGGGGTGAGTAGATATAGTAGGATGACTAGATATAATAGGGGTGAGTAGATAAAATAGGGTGGATATATATAATAGGGGTGAGTAGATATAATAGCGGTGAGTAGATATAATATGGTGAGTAGATATAATACGGTGAGTAGATATAATAGGGTTAGTAGATATAATAGGGTGAGTAGATTTAATAGGGGCGAGTAGATATAATAGGGTGAGTAGATATAATAGGGGTGAGTAGATATAATAGGGTGAGTAGATATAATAGGATGACTAGATATAATAGGAGTGAGTAGATATAATAGGGGTGAGTAGATATAATAGGATGACTAGATATAATAGGGGTGAGTAGATATAATATGGTGAGTAGATATAACAGGGTTAGTAGATATAATAGGGTGAGTAGATATAATAAGGTGAGTAGATTTAATAGGGGTGAGTAGATATAATAGGATGACTAGATATAATAGGGTGAGTAGATATAATAAGGTGAGTAGTTATAATATGATGAGTAGATATAATAGGGGTAAGTAGATATAATAGGGGTGAGTATATATAGTAAGGTTAGTAGATGTAATAGGGGTAAGTAGATATAATAGGGGTGAGTAGATATAATAGGGTGAGTAGATATAATATGGTGAGTAGATATAATAGCTCTGAGTAGATATAATAGGGGTGGATAGATATAACAGGGTGAGTAGATATAATAGGGTGAGTAGATATAATAGGAGTGAGTAAATATAATAGGGTGAGTAGATATAATAGGGTGAGTAGATATAATAGCGCTGAGTAGATATAATAGGGGTGGATAGATATAACAGGGTGAGTAGATATAATAGGGTGAGTAGATATAATAGCGCTGAGTAGATATAATAGGGGTGGATAGATATAACAGGGTGAGTAGATATAATAGGGTGAGTAGATATAATAGGAGTGAGTAAATATAATAGGGTGAGTAGATATAATAGGGTGAGTACATATAATAGCGCTGAGTAGATATAATAGGGTGAGTAGATATAATAGGGTGAGTAGATATAATAGCGCTGAGTAGATATAATAGGGTGGATAGATATAACAGGGTGAGTAGATATAATAAGGTGAGTAGATTTAATAGGGGTGAGTAGATATAATAGGGGTGAGTAGATATAATAGGATGACTAGATATAATAGGGTGAGTAGATATAATAGGATGACTAGATATAATAGTGAGAGTAGATATAATAGGGGTGTATAGATATAACAGGGTGAGTAGATATAATAGGGAGAGTAGATATAATAGGAGTGAGTAGATATAATAGCGCTGAGTAGATATAATAGGGTGGATAGATATAACAGGGTGAGTAGATATAATAAGGTGAGTAGATTTAATAGGGGTGAGTAGATATAATAGGGGTGAGTAGATATAATAGGAGTGAGTAGATATAATAGGGTGAGTAGATGTATTAGGGGTGAGTAGATATAATAGGGGTGAGTAGATATAATAGGGTGACTAGATATAATAGGGTGACTAGATATAATAGGGGTGAGTAGATATAATAGGGGTGAGTAAATATAATAGGGGTGAGTAGATATAAAAGAGTGAGTAGATATAATAGGGGTGAGTAGATAGAACAGGGTGACTAGATATAATATGGTGAGTAGATATAATAGGGGCGAGTAGATATAATAGGGTGAGTAGATATAATAGGGGTGAGTAGATATAATAGGGTTAGTAGATATAATAGGGTGAGTAGATTTAATAGGGGCGAGTAAATATAATAGGGTGAGTAGATATAATAGGGGTGAGTAGATATAATAGGGTGAGTAGATATAATAGGGGTGAGTAGGTATAATAGGGGTGAGTAGATATAATAGGATGACTAGATATAATAGGAGTGAGTAGATATAATAGGGTGAGTAGATATAATAGGGGTGAGTAGATATATTAGGGTGAGTAGATATAATAGGGTGATTAGATATAATAGGGGTGAGTAGATATTATAGGGGTGAGTAGATATAATAGGGGTGAGTAGATATAATAGGGTGACTAGATATAATAGTGTGAGTAGATATAATAGGGGTGAGTAGATATAATAGGGTGAGTAGATATAATAGGGGTGAGTAGATATAATAGGGTGATTAGATATAATAGGGGTGAGTAGATTTAATAGGGTGACTAGATATAATAGTGTGAGTAGATATAATAGGGTTGAGTAGATGTAATAGGGTGAGTAGATATAATAAGGGTGAGTAGATATAATAGGGTGATTAGATATAATAGGGATGAGTAGATATAATAGGGGTGAGTAGATATAGTAGGGTGACTAGATATAATAGTGTGAGTAGATATAATAGGGGTGAGTAGATATAATAGGGTGAGTAGATATAATATGGTGGATAGATATAATAGGGGTGAGTAGATATACTAGCGGTGAGTAGATATAATAGGGGTAAGTTGATATAATAGGAGTGAGTAGATATAATAGCGGTGAGTAGATATAATAGGGTGAGTAGATATATTAGGGTTAGTAGATATATTAGGGTTAGTAGATATAATATGGTGAGTAGATATAATATGGTGAGTAGATATAATAGGGTTAGTAGATATAATAGGGGTGAGTAGATATAATAGGGTGAATAGATATAATATGTTGAGTAGATATAATATGGGTGAGTAAATATAATAGGGTGAGTAGATATATTAGGGAGTCTATATCATCCATGTAAAAGAGAACACACATAGACGTGTCTGCTGTGGTGTCACATCGTGGAACCTGTGTAGTCCAGTGACTGACCTCTGGAGGCCTGCACCGGGCGAGTTTCCTCTCTTATAAGATAATTATCCGATAACTCTACTGATACAGAACACACACTGCAGCGTTCCACGGATACCTGCGCACACCTGCACAATGACATTTTCCTTTATGCCTCACAGATAAAGGCGTATGTGGTCACCTTAGTGACGATGTGAGTGGCCACCTTGGATGTGACATCACCTCGTGCGGTTACACCCCTGTTTTATTAAAAAAATTCGTTTTTGAGTTATTTAGATATATAGATGATGGAAATTTAGGCAGGTTGTACATACACCTTCTCTCTTACCCCTAGATTACCTCACTCATTAACACTTACACCTTTCAGTTCTAGGGTAGAAGGATAATGCATTAGTGAGCAGTGTCAGTGAGTGGGGAGGTAATGTAGGGATAATACAGGAGGTCAGTGCTAGGGTAGAAGGATAATGCATTAGTGAGCAGTGTCAGTGAGTGGGGGAGGTAATGTAGGGATAAGACAGGAAGTCAGTGCTAGGGGAGGTGGTAATGCATTGTTGAGCAATGTCAGTGAGTGGGGAGGTAATGTAGGGATAAGACAGGAAGTCAGTGCTAGGGGAGGTGGGTAATGCATTACTGAGCAGTGTCAGTGAGTGGGGAGGTAATGTAGGGATAAGGTAAGAAGTCAGCGCTAGGGGAGGTGGGTAATGCATTGCTGAGCAGTGTCAGTGAGCGGGGGAGGTAATGTAGGGATAAGACAGGAAGTCAGTGCTAGGGGAGGTGGGTAATGCATTGCTGAACAGTGTCAGTGAGTGGGGAGGCAATGTAGGGATAAGACAGGAAGTCAGTGCTAGGGGAGATGGGTAATACATTGCTGAGCAGTGTCAGTGAGTGGGGGAGATAATGTAGGGATAAGATAGGAAGTCAGTGCTAGGGGAGGTGGGTAATGCATTGCTGAGCAGTGTCTGTGAGTGGGGAGGCAATGTAGTGATAAGACAGTAAGTCATTTCTAGGGTTGGTGGGTAATGCATTGCTGAGCAGTGTCAGTGAGTGGGGAGGTAATGTAGGGATAAGACAGGAAGTCAGTGGTAGAGGAGCTGGGTAATGCATTACTGAGCAGTGTCAGTGAGTGGGGGAGGTAATGTAGGGGTAAGACAGGAAGTCAGTGGTAGGGGAGGTGGTAATGCATTACTGAGCAGTGTCGGTGAGTGGGGAGGTAATGTAGGGATAAGACAGGAAGTCAGTGCTAGGGGAGGTGGGGAATGCATTTCTGAGCAATGTCAGTGAGTGGGGAGGTAATGTAGGGATAAGACAGGAAGTCAGTGCTAGGGGAGGTGGTAATGCATTACTGAGCAGTGTCAGTGAGTGGGGAGGTAATGTAGGGATAAGACAAGAAGTCAGTGCTAGGGGAGGTGGGGAATGCATTTCTGAGCAATGTCAGTGAGTGGGGAGGTAATGTAGGGATAAGACAGGAAGTCAGTGCTAGGGGAGGTGGGTAATGCATTACTGAGCAGTGTCAGTGAGTGGGGGAGGTAAAGTAGGGATAAGACAGGAAGTCAGTGGTAGGGGAGGTGGGTAATACACTGCTGAGCAGTGTCAGTGAGTGGGGAGGTAATGTAGGGATAAGACAGGAAGTCAGTGCTAGGGGAGGTGGGTAATGTATTACTGCGCAGTGTCAGTGAGGGGGGAGGTAATGTAGGGATAAGAAAGGAAGTCAGTGTTAGGGGAGGTGGGTAATGCATTACTGAGCAGTGTCAGTGAGTGTGGGAGGTAATGTAGGGATAATACAGGAAGTCAGTGGTAGGGGAGGTGGGTAATACACTGCTGAGCAGTGTCAGTGAGTGGGGAGGTAATGTAGGGATAAGACAGGAAGTCAGTGCTAGGGGAGGTGGGTAATGCATTGTTGAGCAGTGTCAGTGAGTGGGTAGGTAATACAGAGATAAGACGGGAAGTCAGTGCTAGGGGAGATGGGTAATGCATTGCTGAGCAGTGTCAGTGAGTGGTGAGGTAATGTAGGGATAAGACAGGAAGTCAGTGCTAGAGGAGGTGGGTAATGCATTGCTGAGCAGTTTCAGTGAGTGGAGAGGTAATGTAGGTATAAGACAGGAAGTCAGTGCTAGGGGAGATGGGTAATCTATTGCTGAGCAGTATCAGTGAGTGGGGAGGTAATGTAGGGATAAGACAGGAAGTCAGTGCTAGGGGAGGTGGGTAATACATTACTGAGCAGTGGCATTGAGTGATAGAGGTAATGTAGGGATAAGACAGGAAGTCAGTGCTAGGGGAGGTGGGTAATGCATTGCTGAGCAGTGTCAGTAAGTGGGGGAGGTAATGATGGAATAAGACAGGAAGGCAGTGCTGGGGGGAGGTGGGTAATGCATTGCTGAGCAGTGTCAGTGAGTGGGGAGGTAATGTAGGGATAAGACAGGAAGTCAGTACTGGGAGTGGTGGGTAATGCTTTGCTGAGCAGTGTCAGTGAGTGGGGAGGTAATGTAGGGATAAGACAAGAAGTCAGTACTGGGAGTGGTGGGTAATGCTTTGCTGAGCAGTGTCAGTGAGTGGGGAGGTAATGTAGGGATGAGACAGGAAGTCAGTGCTAGGGGAGGTGGGTAATGCATTGGTGAGCAATGTCAGTGAGTGGAGGAGGTAATGTAGGGATAAGATAGGAAGTCAGTGCTAGGGGAGGTGGGTAATGCATTGCTGAGCAGTGTCAGTGAGTGGGGAGGCAATGTAGTGATAAGACAGGAAGTCATTGCTAGGGTTGGTGGGTAATGCATTGCTGAGCAGTGTCAGTGAGTGGGGGATGTAATGTAGGGATAAGACAGGAAGTCAGTGGTAGAGGAGGTGGGTAATGCATTACTGAGCAGTCTCAGTGAGTGGGGGAGGTAATGTAGGGATAAGACAGGAAGTCAGTGGTAGAGGAGGTGGGTAATGCATTGCTGAGCAGTGTCAGTGAGTGGGGGAGGTAATGTAGGGATAAGACAGGAAGTCAGTGGTAGGTAAGGTGACCACATATCCCTTTAAATCAAGGACACTTATAAAATACACACATAGCAGAACAGCACAGGAATCAAAGCAACCTTTCGATGTGTGTATTTTATAAGTGTCCTTGATTTAAAGGGATATGTGGTCACCTTAGTGGTAGGGGAGGTGGGTAATGCATTACTGAGCAGTGTCAGTGAGTGGGGAGGTAATGTAGGGATAAGACAAGAAGTCAGTGTTAGGGGAGGTGGGTAATGCATTGCTGAGCAGTGTCAGTGAGTGGGGAGGTAATGTAGGGATAAGACAGGAAGTCAGTGCTAGGGGAGGTGGGTAATACATTACTGAGCAGTGGCATTGAGTGATAGAGGTAATGTAGGGATAAGACAGGAAGTCAGTGCTAGGGGAGGTTGGTAATGCATTGCTGAGCAGTGTCAGTAAGTGGGGGAGGTAATGATGGAATAAGACAGGAAGGCAGTGCTGGGGGGAGGTGGGTAATGCATTGCTGAGCAGTGTCAGTGAGTGGGGAGGTAATGTAGGGATAAGACAGGAAGTCAGTACTGGGAGTGGTGGGTAATGCTTTGCTGAGCAGTGTCAGTGAGTGGGGAGGTAATGTAGGGATAAGACAAGAAGTCAGTACTGGGAGTGGTGGGTAATGCTTTGCTGAGCAGTGTCAGTGAGTGGGGAGGTAATATAGGGATGAGACAGGAAGTCAGTGCTAGGGGAGGTGGGTAATGCATTGCTGCGCAATGTCAGTGAGTGGAGGAGGTAATGTAGGGATAAGATAGGAAGTCAGGGCTAGGGTAGGTGGGTAATGCATTGCTGAGCAGTGTCAGTGAGTTGAGAGGCAATGTAGTGATAAGACAGGAAGTCATTGCTAGGGTTGGTGGGTAATGCATTGCTGAGCAGTGTCAGTGAGTGGGGGAGGTAATGTAGGGATAAGACAGGAAGTCAGTGGTAGGTAAGGTGACCACATATCCCTTTAAATCAAGGACACTTATAAAATACACACATAGCAGGACAGCACAGGAATCAAAGCAACCTTGCGATGTGTGTATTTTATAAGTGTCCCTGATTTAAAGGGATATGTGGTCACCTTAGTGGTAGGGGAGGTGGGTAATGCATTACTGAGCAGTGTCAGTGAGTGGGGAGGTAATGTAGGGATAAGACAGGAAGTCAATGCTAGGGGAGCTGGGTAATGCATTACTGAGCAATGTCAGTGAGTGGGGATGTAATGTAGGGATAAGAAAGGAAGTCAGTGTTAGGGGAGGTGGGTAATGCATTACTGAGCAGTGTCAGTGAGTGTGGGAGGTAATGTAGGGATAATACAGGAAGTCAGTGGTAGGGGAGGTGGGTAATACACTGCTGAGCAGTGTCAGTGAGTGGGGAGGTAATGTAGGGATAAGACAGGAAGTCAGTGCTAGGGGAGGTGGGTAATGCATTGTTGAGCAGTGTCAGTGAGTGGGTAGGTAATACAGAGATAAGACGGGAAGTCAGTGCTAGGGGAGATGGGTAATGCATTGCTGAGCAGTGTCAGTGAGTGGTGAGGTAATGTAGGGATAAGACAGGAAGTCAGTGCTAGAGGAGGTGGGTAATGCATTGCTGAGCAGTTTCAGTGAGTGGAGAGGTAATGTAGGTATAAGACAGGAAGTCAGTGCTAGGGGAGATGGGTAATCTATTGCTGAGCAGTATCAGTGAGTGGGGAGGTAATGTAGGGATAAGACAGGAAGTCAGTGCTAGGGGAGGTGGGTAATACATTACTGAGCAGTGGCATTGAGTGATAGAGGTAATGTAGGGATAAGACAGGAAGTCAGTGCTAGGGGAGGTGGGTAATGCATTGCTGAGCAGTGTCAGTAAGTGGGGGAGGTAATGATGGAATAAGACAGGAAGGCAGTGCTGGGGGGAGGTGGGTAATGCATTGCTGAGCAGTGTCAGTGAGTGGGGAGGTAATGTAGGGATAAGACAGGAAGTCAGTACTGGGAGTGGTGGGTAATGCTTTGCTGAGCAGTGTCAGTGAGTGGGGAGGTAATGTAGGGATAAGACAAGAAGTCAGTACTGGGAGTGGTGGGTAATGCTTTGCTGAGCAGTGTCAGTGAGTGGGGAGGTAATGTAGGGATGAGACAGGAAGTCAGTGCTAGGGGAGGTGGGTAATGCATTGCTGCGCAATGTCAGTGAGTGGAGGAGGTAATGTAGGGATAAGATAGGAAGTCAGGGCTAGGGGAGGTGGGTAATGCATTGCTGAGCAGTGTCAGTGAGTTGGGAGGCAATGTAGTGATAAGACAGGAAGTCATTGCTAGGGTTGGTGGGTAATGCATTGCTGAGCAGTGTCAGTGAGTGGGGGAGGTAATGTAGGGATAAGACAGGAAGTCAGTGGTAGCCTGGGAGGTGGGTAATGCATTACTGAGCAGTGTCAGTGAGTGGGGAGGTAATGTAGGGATAAGACAGGAAGTCAATGCTAGGGGAGCTGGGTAATGCATTACTGAGCAATGTCAGTGAGTGGGGATGTAATGTAGGGATAAGACAGGAAGTCAGTGTTAGGGGAGGTGGGTAATGCATTACTGAGCAGTGTCAGTGAGTGTGGGAGGTAATGTAGTGATAAGACAGGAAGTCAGTGCTAGGGGAGGTGGGTAATACACTGCTGAGCAGTGTCAGTGAGTGGGGAGGTAATGTAGGGATAAGACAGGAAGTCAGTGCTAGGGGAGGTGGGTAATGTATTACTGCGCAGTGTCAGTGAGTGGGGAGGTAATGTAGGGATAAGACAGGAAGTCAGTGCTAGGGGAGGTGGATAATGCATTGCAGAGCAGTGTCAGTGAGTGGAGAGGTAATGTAGGGATAAGACAGGAAGTCAGTGGTAAGGGAGGTGGGTATTGCATTGCTGAGCAGTGTCAGTGAGTGGGGAGGTAATGTAGGGATAAGATAGGAAGTCAGTGCTAGGGGAGGTGGGTAATGCATTGCTGAGCAGTGTCAGTGAGTGGGGGAGGTAATGTAGGGATAAGACAGGAAGTCAGTGCTAGGGGAGGTGGGTAATGCATTGCTGAGCAGTGTCAGTGAGTGGGGAGGTAATGTAGGGATAAGAAAGGAAGTCAGTGCTATGGGAGGTGGGTAATGCATTGCTGAGCAGTGTCAGTGAGTGGGGGAGGTAATGTAGGGATAAGACAGGAAGTCAGTGCTAGGGGAGGTGGGTAATGCATTGCTGAGCAGTGTCAGTGAGTGGGGAGGTAATGTAGGGATAAGACAGGAAGTCAGTGTTAGGGGAGGTGGGTAATGTATTGCTGAGCAGTGTCAGTGAGTGGGTGGTAATGTAGGGATAAGACAGGTAGTCAGTGCTAGGGGAGGTGGGTAATGCATTGTTGAGCAGTGTCAGTGAGTGGGTAGGTAATACAGAGATAAGACAGGAAGTCAGTGCTAGGGGAGATGGGTAATGCATTGCTGAGCAGTGTCAGTGAGTGGTGAGGTAATGTAGGGATAAGACAGGAAGTCAGTGCTAGGGGAGATGGGTAATGCATTGCTGAGCAGTATCAGTGAGTGGGGAGGTAATGTAGGTAAAAGACGGGAAGTCAGTACTAGGGGAGGTGGGTAATGCATTACTGAGCAGTGTCAGTGAGTGGGGGAGGTAATGTAGGGATAAGACAGGAAGTCAGTGCTAGGGGAGGTGGGTAATACATTACTGAACAGTGGCATTGAGTGATAGAGGTAATGTAGGGATAAGACAGGAAGTCAGTGCTAGGGGAGGTGGGTAATGCATTGCTGAGCAGTGTCAGTAAGTGGGGAGGTAATGATGGAATAAGACAGGAAGGCAGTGCTGGGGGGAGGTGGGTAATGCATTGCTGAGCAGTGTCAGTGAGTGGGGGAGATAATGTAGGGATAGGACAGGAAGTCAGTGCTAGGTGAGGTGTGTAATGCATTACTAAGCAGTGTCAGTAAGTGGAGGAGGTAATGTAGGGATAAGAGAGGAAGTCAGTGCTAGTGGAGGTGGGTAATGCATTGCTGAGCAGTGTCAGTGAGTGGGGAGGTAATGTAGGGGTAAGACAGGAATCAGTACTAGTGGAGGTGGGTAATACATTGCTGAGCAGTGTCAGTGAGTGGGAGAGGTAATGTTGGGATAATACAGGAAGTCTGTGCTAGGGGAGGTGGGTAATACATTGCTGAGCAGTGTCAGTGAGTGGGGAGGTAATGTAGGGATAAGACAGGAAGTCAGTACTAGGGGAGGTGGGTAATGCATTACTGAGCAGTGTCAGTGAGTGATGGAGGTAATGTAGGAATAAGACAAGAAGTCAGTGCTAGGGGAGGTGGGTAATGCATTACTAAGCAGTGTCAGTAAGTGGAGGAGGTAATGTAGGGATAAGACAGGAAGTCAGTGCTAGTGGAGGTGGGTAATGCATTGCTGAGCAGTGTCAGTGAGTGGGGAGGTAATGTAGGGATAAGACAGGAAGTCAGTACTAGTGGAGGTGGGTAATACATTGCTGAGCAGTGTCAGTGAGTGGGAGAGGTAATGTAGGGATAATACAGGAAGTCAGTGCTAGGGGAGGTGGGTAATACATTGCTGAGCTGTGTCAGTGAGTGGGGAGGTAATGTAGGGATAAGACAGGAAGTCAGTACTAGGGGAGGTGGGTAATGCATTACTGAGCAGTGTCAGTGAGTGATGGAGGTAATGTAGGGATAAGACAGGAAGTCAGTGCTAGGGGAGGTGGGTAATACATTGCTGAGCAGTGCCAGTGAGTGGAGAGGTAATGTAGGGATAAGACAGGAAGTCAGTACTAGGGGAGGTGGGTAATGCATTACTGAGCAGTGTCAGTGAATGATGGAGGTAATGTAGGGATAAGACAGGAAGTCAGTGCTAGGGGAAGTGGTAATACATTGCTGAGCAGTGTCAGTGAGTGGGGGAGGTAATGTAGGGATAAGACAGGAAGTCAGTGCTAGGGGAGGTGGGTAATGCATTGCTGTGCAGTGTCAGTGAGTGCGGAGGTAATGTAGGGATAAGACAGGAAGTCAGTGCTAGGGGAGGTGGGTAATGCATTACTGAGCAGTGTCAGTGAGTGGGGAGGTAATGTAGGGATAAGACATGAAGTCAGCGCTAAGGGAGGTGGGTAATACATCACTGAGCAGTGTCAGTGAGTAGGGAGGTAATATAGGGATAAGACAGGAAGTCAGTGCTAGGGGAGGTGGGTAATGCATTGCTGAGCAGTGTCAGTGAGTGTGGGGGGGTAATGTAGTGATAAGACAGGAAGTCAGTGCTAGGGGAGGTGGGTAATACATCACTGAGCAGTGTCAGTGAGTAGGGCGGTAATATAGGGATAAGACAGGAAGTCAGTGTTAGGGGAGGTAGGTAATACATTACTGAGCAGTGTCAGTGAGTGGGGAGGTAATGTAGGGATAAGACAGGAAGTCAGTACTAGGGGAGGTGGGTAATGCATTACTGAGCAGTGTCAGTGAGTGATGGAGGTAATGTAGGGATAAGACAGGAAGTCAGTGCTAGGGGAAGTGGTAATACATTGCTGAGCAGTGTCAGTGAGTGGGGGAGGTAATGTAGGGATAAGACAGGAAGTCAGTGCTAGGGGAGGTGGGTAATGCATTGCTGTGCAGTGTCAGTGAGTGGGGAGGTAATGTAGGGATAATACAGGAAGTCAGTGTTAGGGGAGGTGGGAAATGCATTACTGAGCAGTGTCAGTGAGTGGGGAGGTAATGTAGGGATAAGACAGTAAGTCGGTGCTAGTGGAGGTGGGTAATACATTGCTGAGCAGTGTCAGTGAGTGGGGAGGTAATGTAGGGATAAGACAGGAAGTCAGTGCTAGGGGAGGTGGGTAATGCATTACTGAGCAGTGTCAGCGAGTGGGGAGGTAATGTAGGGATAACACAGGAAGTCAGTGCTAGGGGAGGTGGGTAATGCATTACTGAGCAGTGTCAGTGAGTGGGGAGGTAATGTAGGGATAAGACAGGAGGTCAGTGCTAGGGGAGGTGGGTAATGTATTACTGAGCAGTGTCAGTGAGTAGGGAGGTGATGTAGGGATAAGCAGGAAGTCAGTGCTAGGGGAGGTAGGTAATGCATTACTGAGCAGTGTCAGTGAGTGAGGGAGGTAATGTAGGGATAATACAGGAAGTCAGTGCTAGGGGAGGTAGGTAATGCATTACTGAGCAGTGTCAGTGTGTGAGGGAGGTAATGTAGGGATAATACAGGAAGTCAGTGCTAGGGGAGGTAGGTAATGCATTACTGAGCAGTGCCAGTGAGTGGGGAGGTAATGTAGGGATAAGACAGGAAGTCAGTGCTAGGGGAGGGTGGTAATGCATTACTGAGCAGTGTCAGTGAGTGGGGGAGGTAATGTAGGGATAAGATAGGAAGTCAGTGCTAGGGGAGGTAGGTAATGCATTACTGAGCAGTGTCAGTGAGTGGGGAGGTAATGTAGGGATAAGGGGGTAGATGCGCTAAAGGTCCATGCTGTGGAGATAGGATTTTGTCAGTGTGTGTAATGCACTTCCCTTTTTGCTATAGACACACAGCACCATACGCACTCAAATTTTAGGGATGCAAAGGGAGAGGGGAGGAGAAGTTCCCTATTAGAGTACAGGTTGTGACCTGCTGTCAATGTGGAAGATATGCTCTCCCCCCACATCACCAGCACTATGACAATCCTGAAGTGTGGGACCATTCTCTCTGCTGCCCCCTCTTGGTCAGTAGGGAAGTGGACAGAATCCTTTGAGCAACATGAACAGCATCAATCCCTAAAGCCTTTGAGTGTCAGTGGGGGTACATAAAACATTGATTTGCAATGCATTGCATACCCTTCTGGCAGTCTAAGGGTTAACCTTTGAGTGCCATAAGGATGTGAATTGAACTCCCCTATGTCACTCAAATGTTAGACTTATTAATTATTAGTTGTGTTATAGGAGAAGAGATAAAGTGATTTTGGGGCAACTTTACCATGATTTTAGGCATATTTAGATTCAGCTCCACCTTACAGTGAGTGTATCAGTGTTTGGAAGAATTTACAGACAATAACCTCACTCTGTCAGTGACTCATTTTATGTGAAAATGACACTAGTAATATACAGCCGTCTATTTCCCACATCACGTGACTGACACCAGTAATGTACAGCCGTCTATTTCCCGCATCACGTGACTGACACCAGTAATGTACAGCCGTCTATTTCCCGCATCACGTGACTGACACCAGTAATGTACAGCCGTCTATTTCCCGCATCACGTGACTGACACCAGTAATGTACAGCCGTCTATTTCCCGCATCACGTGACTGACACCAGTAATGTACAGCCGTCTATTTCCCGCATCACGTGACTGACACCAGTAATGTACAGACGTCTATTTCCCGCATCACGTGACTGACACCAGTAATGTACAGACGTCTATTTCCCACATCACGTGACTGACACCAGTAATGTACATCAGTCTATTTCCCACATCACATGATTTACACCAGTAATGTACAGCCATCTATTTCCCGCATCACAGGACTGACACCACTAATGTAAAGACGTCTATTTCCCGCATCACATGACTGACACCAGTAATGTACAGCCGTGTATTTCCCGCATCACGTGACTGACACCAGTAATGTACAGCCGTCTATTTCCCGCATCACGTGACTGACACCAGTAAAGTACAGCAGTCTATTTCCCGCATCACGTGACTGACACCAGTAATGTACAGCCGTCTATTTCCCGCATCACGTGACTGACACCAGTAATGTACAGCAGTCTATTTCCCGCATCACGTGATTTACACCAGTAATGTACAGCCGTCTATTTCCCACATCATATGATTTACACCAGTAATGTACAGCAGTCTATTTCCTGCATCACATGATTTACACCAGTAATGTACAGCCGTCTATTTCCCACATCACATGATTTACACCAGTAATGTACAGCTGTCTATTTCCCGCATCACATGAATGAAACAAGTTTGTATTTCTTCACAATTTTTAGAACCAGAATTGACTGGCGCTGCTGCTACTTCCCAGATCAAAATACCAACATTTAAAGAACAACTGGATGATAGCCATGTGGTGATGGCTTTGCCCTTATTTTTAATGTATTATTTGTGATTTAAAACCATGTGTATATGACAGTGTACGTGGGGATCTGTGGCTACCAGTGGGCAAGGTAACAAGTCTGTGAGCCAGGCAGTGTATGTGGGGGGCTATGGCTACCAGTGGGCAATGGAACAAGGATGGGGGTCAGACAGCATCCAAGCAGATTTGTGGCTTCTAACTGCCCCCCACACTTGTCCCCTTGCCCACTGGTAGCCATAGTCCCCCATGTACACTGCCTGGCCCCCAGACTTGTTCCCTTGCCTACTGTCAGCCATAAATCCCCATGGGCTCTGCCTGGGCAAGGGAACAAAGTGGGGGGGTGTTAGTCAGTGTATGTCGTCCTGACACACACTGGTGATGTTCAACACACTGACACACAAGGAAGATGTTTGACATGCTGATGTCCCCTATTCAACATGCTTATACACAAAGTGTAATGTTCAATATGCTGATGTCCCATATTCGACACACTGATACACAAGGGTGATGTTTGAAATGCTGATGTCCCCCCATCTGACACACTCATACACAACCTTGATGTTCCCCTTTCTGGCAAACATTTTGCAATACTAATGATCGCTCCTATTAGCATAGGAAAGACTGTGTGTATATTAAAATGAAATGCACATAGTGCTGAATCTCTTAATCCTACACTAAGCGAGACAGTGATGTGGGCACAATATCTGTGTAGATGGAGGTGTAATGTTGAGGTGATGTAGGTGTAGATGGAGGTGTAATGTTGAGGAGATGTAGGTGTAGATGAAGGTGTAATGTTGAGGAGATGTATGTGTAGAGGGAGGTGTAATGTTGAGGTGATGTAGGTGTAATGTTGAGGAGATGTAGGTGTAGAGGGAGGTGTAATGTTGAGGAGATGTAGGTGTAGATGAAGGTGTAATGTTGAGGAGATGTAGGTGTAGATGGAGGTGTAATGTTGAGGAGATGTAGGTGTAGATGGAGGTGTAATGTTGAGGTGATGTAGGTGTAGATGAAGGTGTAATGTTGAGGTGATGTAGGTGTAGATGAAGGTGTAATGTTGAGGAGATGTAGATGTAGATGGAGGTGTAATGTTGAGGTGAAGTAGGTGTAGATGGAGGTGTAATGTTGAGGAGATGTAGGTGTAGATGGAGGTGTAATGTTGAGGTGATGTAGGTGTAGATGAAGGTGTAATGTTGAGGTGATGTAGGTGTAGATGAAGGTGTAATGTTGAGGAGATGTAGGTGTAGATGGAGGTGTAATGTTGAGGTGATGTAGGTGTAGATGGAGGTGTAATGTTGAGGAGATGTAGGTGTAGAGGGAGGTGTAATGTTGAGGTGATGTAGGTGTAGCTGGAGGTGAAATGTTGAGGAGATGTAGGTGTAGCTGGAGGTGAAATGTTGAGGAGATGTAGGTGTAGATGGAGGTGTAATGTTGAGGAGATGTAGGTGTAGATGGAGGTGTAATGTTGAGGAGATGTAGGTGTAGATGGAGGTGTAATGTTGAAGTGATGTAGGTGTAGATGGAGGTGTAATGTTGAGGAGATGTAGGTGTAGATAGAGGTGTAATGTTGAGGAGATGTAGGTGTAGATGGAGGTGTAATGTTGAGGAGATGTAGGTGTAGATGGAGGTGTAATGTTGAGGAGATGTATGTGTAGAGGGAGGTGTAATGTTGAGGAGATGTAGGTGTAGATGAAGGTGTAATGTTGAGGAGATGTAGGTGTAGATGAAGGTGTAATGTTGAGGTGATGTAGGTGTAGATAGAGGTGTAATGTTGAGGAGATGTAGGTGTAGATGGAGGTGTAATGTTGAGGAGATGTAGGTGTAGAGGGAGGTGTAATGTTGAGGAGATGTAGGTGTAGAGGGAGGTGTAATGTTGAGGTGATGTAGGTGTAGCTGGAGGTGAAATGTTGAGGAGATGTAGGTGTAGCTGGAGGTGAAATGTTGAGGAGATGTAGGTGTAGATGGAGGTGTAATGTTGCGGAGATGTAGGTGTAGATGGAGGTGTAATGTTGAAGTGATGTAGGTGTAGATGGAGGTGTAATGTTGAGGAGATGTAGGTGTAGATAGAGGTGTAATGTTGAGGAGATGTAGGTGTAGATGAAGGTGTAATGTTGAGGAGATGTATGTGTAGAGGGAGGTGTAATGTTGAGGAGATGTAGGTGTAGATGATGGTGTAATGTTGAGGAGATGTAGGTGTAGATGAAGGTGTAATGTTGAGGTGATGTAGGTGTAGATAGAGGTGTAATGTTGAGGAGATGTAGGTGTAGATGAAGGTGTAATGTTGAGGTGATGTAGGTGTAGATGAAGGTGTAATGTTGAGGAGATGTAGGTGTAGATGAAGGTGTAATGTTGAGGTGATGTAGGTGTAGATGGAGGTGTAATGTTGAGGAGATGTAGGTGTAGATGAAGGTGTAATGTTGAGGAGATGTAGGTGTAGATGAAGGTGTAATGTTGAGGAGATGTAGGTGTAGATGGAGGTGTAATGTTGAGGAGATGTAGGTGTAGAGGGAGGTGTAATGTTGAGGAGATGTAGGTGTAGATGAAGGTGTAATGTTGAGGTGATGTAGGTGTAGATGAAGGTGTAATGTTGAGGTGATGTAGGTGTAGATGGAGGTGTAATGTTGAGGAGATGTAGGTGTAGATGAAGGTGTAATGTTGAGGAGATGTAGGTGTAGATGGAGGTGTAATGTTGAGGACATGTAGGTGTAGATGAAGGTGTAATGTTGAGGTGATGTAGGTGTAGATGAAGGTGTAATGATGAGGAGATGTAGGTGTAGATGAAGGTGTAATGTTGAGGTGATGTAGGTGTAGATGGAGGTGTAATGTTGAGGAGATGTAGGTGTAGATGAAGGTGTAATGTTGAGGAGATGTAGGTGTAGATGAAGGTGTAATGTTGAGGTGATGTAGGTGTAGATGAAGGTGTAATGTTGAGGTGATGTAGATGTAGATGAAGGTGTAATGTTGAGGACATTTAGGTGTAGATGAAGGTGTAATGTTGAGGTGATGTAGGTGTAGAGGAGGGTGTAATGTTGAGGAGATGTAGGTGTAGATGGAGGTGTAATGTTGAGGAGATGTAGGTGTAGATGGAGGTGTAATGTTGAGGAGATGTAGGTGTAGATGGAGGTGTAATGTTGAGGTGATGTAGGTGTAGAGGAGAGTGTAATGTTGAGGAGATGTAGGTGTAGATGGAGGTGTAATGTTGAGGAGATGTAGGTGTAGATGGAGGTGTAATGTTGAGGTGATGTAGGTGTAGAGGAGGGTGTAATGTTGAGGAGATGTAGGTGTAGATGGAGGTGTAATGTTGAGGAGATGTAGGTGTAGATGGAGGTGTAATGTTGAGGAGATGTAGGTGTAGATGGAGCTGTAATGTTGAGGTGATATAGGTGTAGATGGAGGTATAATGTTGAGGAGATGTAGGTGTAGATGGAGGTGTAATGTTGAGGTGATGTATATGTAGAGGGAGGTGTAATGTTGAGGAGATGTAGGTGTAGATGAAGGTGTAATGTTGAGGTGATGTAGGTGTAGAGGAGGGTGTAATGTTGATGTGATGTAGGTGCAGATGAAGGTGTAATGTTGAGGAGATGTAGGTGTAGATGGAGGTGTAATGTTGAGGTGATGTATATGTAGAGGGAGGTGTAATGTTGAGGAGATGTAGGTGTAGATGAAGGTGTAATGTTGAGGTGATGTAGGTGTAGAGGGAGGTGTAATGTTGAGGAGATGTAGGTTTAGATGGAGGTATAATGTTGAGGAGATGTAGGTGTAGATGGAGGTGTAATGTTTAGGAGATGTAGGTGTAGAGGAGGGTGTAATGTTGATGTGATGTAGGTGCAGATGAAGGTGTAATGTTGAGGAGATGTAGGTGTAGATGGAGGTGTAATGTTGAGGTGATGTATATGTAGAGGGAGGTGTAATGTTGAGGAGATGTAGGTGTAGATGAAGGTGTAATGTTGAGGTGATGTAGGTGTAGATGAAGGTGTAATGTTGAGGAGATGTAGGTGTAGATGGAGGTATAATGTTGAGGTGATGTAGGTGTAGAGGGAGGCTGTAATGTTGAGGTGTTGTTTGTGAAGAGGGAGGTGTAATGTTGAGGGGATGTAACATAGTAACATAGTAAATTAGGTTGAAAAAAGACACAAGTCCATCAAGTTCAACCTTTGCCTCATACCTCAGTAACTGAGAATTTTATAGCTTTCCTGCTACCAATTAAATTAGTCTTTATCAGACCTTCCTGATCAGCCTACTGATAAACAGTATAACTCTGTATGTTCCCTTTTGAAAGAAATGTATCTAATCTTCTCTTAAATGTATCCATTGTATCTGCCATAACTACCTCCCTGGGCAATGATTTCCACAATTTGACAGACCTTACCGTAAAAAAACCCTTCCTCTGCTGAAGTTTAAACCTCCTTTCCTCTAATCTCAAGGGGTGTCCCCTGGTCACCTGATCAGGCCTTTGAATAAATAGCTCACCGCAGAGATCCTTGTATTGACCTCTCATATACTTGTACAATGTGATAAGGTCTCCTCTTAGTCGTCTTTTCTCTAGAGTAAATAAACCAGGTTTGTTTAGTCGTTCCTCATATGTCAAGTCCTCCATCCCCTTAATTAATTTTGTTGCTCTCCGCTGTACCCTCTCTAGTTCTAGTATATCCTTTTTCAGAACCGGTGCCCAAAATTGCACTTCATACTCAAGGTGAGGTCTTACCAATGATTTGTATAATGGCAAAATAATGTTATCCACTCTTGCTTCAATACCGCTTTTTATGCAAGACAGGACTTTGTTTGCCTTTGCTACTGCTGTATGACACTGGTCACTGTTTCCAAGTTTGTAGTTGACAAGGATACCCAGGTCTTTTTCTAGCAACGAGTCACCTAAAATTATTCCATTAAGTTTATAAGTAGCCTTGGGATTGTTTCCTCCCAAATGCATGACTTTACACTTCCCCACATTAAACTTCATATTCCACGTTTGCCCAAGCTGACATTGTATGTAAGTCCCTCTGTAGAGAGAAAATATCCTGTTCTGAATTAATGACTTTGCATAATTTAGTATCATCTGCAAATATTGATATTTTGCTTTCTATATCTATTTCCAGGTCATTTATAAACATGTTAAAAAGCAGCGGACCCAATACTGAACCCTGTGGTACTCCACTCTCCACTTTAACTGTGCTGGAGAATTTTCCATTTACAACCACACACTGTTCCCTATCCTTCAGCCAGTTTTGTATCCAATTGCAAAGGTTATCTCCTAGCCCCAATTTCCTTATTTTATACACCAGCCTTCTGTGTGGTACTGTATCAAATGCCTTTGCAAAGTCTAAATATACTACATCTACTGCCTTGCCATTGTCAAGGTTGCTGCTTTCCTCCTCATAGAAGCTGAAAAGATTAGTTTGGCATGATCTATTCTTCATAAAACCATGTTGATTCGTGCTAATGATCTTATTTTTTGTGTTGTAATCCTGAATATAGTCCCTTATTATGCCTTCTAATAGTTTTCCCACTACAGAGGTCAAACTCACTGGTCTATAATTCCCAGGTTCTGTTTTAGTTCCCTTCTTAAATAGAGGCACTATGTTAGCTCTTCGCCAATCCTGTGGCACTGAGCCTGTGGTAATAGAATCTTTAAAGAGTAAATATAGGGTTTTGCTAACACCTAGGTGTAGGTGAAGGTGTAATGTTGAGGTGATGTAGGTGTAGAGGGAGGCTGTAATGTTGAGGAGATGTAGGTGTAGATAGAGGTGTAATGTTGAGGAGATGTAGGTGTAGATGGAGGTGTAATGTTGAGGAGATGTAGGTGTAGAGGGAGGTGTAATGTTGAGGAGATGTAGGTGTAGATGAAGGTGTAATGTTGAGGAGATGTAGGTGTAGATGAAGGTGTAATGTTGAGGTGATGTAGGTGTAGATGAAGGTGTAATGTTGAGGTGATGTAGGTGTAGATGAAGGTGTAATGTTGAGGAGATGTAGGTGTAGATGGAGGTGTAATGTTGAGGAGATGTAGGTGTAGAGGAGGGTGTAATGTTGAGGTGATGTAAGTGTAGAGGGAGGTGTAATGTCGATGTGATATATGTGTGCAGGGAGGTGTAATGTTGAGGCTGTATGTGGCATTGCCATAGTTTCTCCATTGATGCCCTCATGCCAGGCCTACAGGTTCCAGTATAAAGTCCAGTTAATGGAACACATTGTCCTCCACTTTGTCCTCTTCTCTCTCAGTGCTGACGTTCCCTGGAGTCACCATCAGTTTTCACCGATGACCAGAGACCCCCTTTACTCCGGCGCTGGAGGCTTACTCCATCCTTCCTTCGTCTTCTGTAGATGATCCAGACAAGGATGGACACCAAGAGCAGCACAAGCACCATGAGCAGCACCAGGGAGTAGAAGAGAGGCGGTGGGGTGCAGATCCGGGAAAGAGAGGTGTCAGCTGGGAGGGGAGAAAAGAGTTCAGGGGTCGGTCTTATACCTAGATTATTTATACACCAACACCTGCAGCACTGACACACACACACACACACTTCCTAAATTACCTTACACAAACACCATACCAACACCTGCAGCACTGACACACACACACACTTACTAAATTACTTTACACAAACACTACACCAACACCTACAGCACTGACACACGCACACTTACCTTACACAATAATCTCTTAAACACCTGCAGCACAAACACTTATCAAACGTACCTTACACAAAAACCACTTATGCACTTGAATCAATGACACACACATTATACAACAACCACACACACCTGAATCACTAACACACCTTACACAACAACCACACACACCTGAAGCACTAACACACACCTTACACAACAACCACACACACGCACACACCTAAAGCATTAACACACACCTTACACAACAACCACACACACACACCTGAAGCACTAACACACACCTTACACAACAACCACACACACACACACCTGAAGCATTAACACACACCTTACACAACAACCACACACACACACCTGAAGCACTAACACACACCTTACACAATAACCACACACACACACACCTGAAGCACTAACACACACCTTACACAACAACCATACACACACACCTGAAGCACTAACACACACCTTACACAACAACCACACACACACACCTGAAGCACTGACACACATTCACACTTACCAAACGTATCTAACACAAATGCCATACACACCTGCAGCACTGACACACACACTCACACATACACACCTGCAGCACTGACACACACACACTCACACATACATACTTGCAGCACTGACACACATACTGCACTTAGACACCTGCATCACTGACATATACACACTTACCTACACAGCAGCTACACAAACCTGCAGCACTAATATACACATTTACTAAACATAATTACACACCATCTCATACAACTGCACACAGCCTCTACACATATACATGTGTATTCCAGTTATACACACACTTACCAAATGTAACTTACACACCAGCAGCACTTGTACTACCAAAACAGTCTCTGATGTTACTCACACAGTAATCACATGCGTACAACAGCCACACACCTCCAACCCTTACACATCTTCTGTTACACACCTACAGCCCTCACACCCACTGCACTTACACAAATTCATAAGCACATGCAACTTCAAATGTATACACATACATATACATTCATATGCGCACACACATTCATATGTACACACATACATTCAGATGCACACACATATTCAAATGTACCCACATTCTCATGTCTATACACAAATTCAAATGTACATACACTTATTCATATGTACACACACACATTAATATGTACACATGCAGACACTCATAAGCATATACACACAAACACCTCCCAGGTGTCCCTCCTTAGGAGATATTAGGAGTCCATACCTCACAAGTGTCCCTCTTTAGGAGATATTAGGGATATGTACCTCCCAAGTGTCCCTCTTTAGGAGACATTAGGGGTCTGTACCTCCCATGATGTCTCTCTTTAGTAGATATTACGGGTCAGTACCTCCCAAGTGTCCCTCTTTAGGAGACATTAGGGGTCAGTACCTCCCAAGTGTCCCTCTTTAGGAGATATTAGGGGTCAGTACCTCCCAAGTGTCCCTCTTTAGTAGATATCATGGGTCCATACCTCCCAGGTGTCCCAGTTTAGGAAGCACAGTGCCATTTTTGAGACTCAAATCCCTCTTCCACACCCTGGTGTCCCTTTGTTTAGGAGACAAGACTGTGTGGTGTGTGTCTATAATTGTATGACATTGCTCCATACCACCCAACATTTCAATTGGCGAAGGAGGGACACTTACGTTAGGGGCTGTTGCTGGGGGAGTGGCTGGTGGGGCATTATCAGGAATTATTAGGTTATTTAATGATCTATCAATAACTCTTTGTCTAACTGAATAAATGATTTAGAACAAGGCCAATGTATTTTATTTATACAGACTAATTTATACACACAGATTGAGGTTTTATACAAACATTAATGTGAGTTTTATTGCTGTGGAGCAATGTGATACACCACACAGTCTGATCTCCTAAACACAGGGACACCAGGGTGATACACTTCTATACACACCACACAGTCTGATCTCCTAAACACAGGGACACCAGGGTGATACACTTATATACACACCACACAGTCTGATCTCCTAAACACAGGGACACCAGGGTGATACACTTATATACACACCACACAGTCTGATCTCCTACACACAGGGACACCAGGGTGATACACTTATATACATACCACACAATCTGATCTCCTACACACAGGGACACCAGGGTGATACACTTATATGCACACCACCATACCTCCCAACATTTCAAATTGCCAAAGAGGGACACTTGTGTTTTAGGGGGTGTTTCTGGGGGCGTGGCTGGTGGGTGGGGCATTACCGATAATTTTTAGGCTATTTCATGACCTATTGACACCTCCTTGTGTAACCTAATAAATGACTTATAACAAGACCAAAGTGTCTTATTTACACAGACTAATTTCTAAACACATATACTGACATTTAAACAAACATTAATGTGAGTTTTATTGCTGTGGAGCAATGTGATACACTTATATACACACCACACAATCTGATCTCCTAAAAAGAGGGACATCAGGGTGGGAAAGAGGGACAGAGGGGATTTGGGTCTAAAAGAGGGACTGTCCCTCCTAAAGAGGGACACTTGGGAGGTATGCACCACACAGTCTGATCTACTACACACAGGAACACCAGGGTGATACACTTATATATACACCACACAGTCTGATCTCCTACACACAGGGACACCAGGGTGATACACTTATATACACACCACACAGTCTGATCTCCTAAACACAGGGACACCAGGGTGATACACTTATATGCATACCACACAATCTGATCTCCTACACACAGGGACACCAGTGTGATACACTTATATACATACCACACAGTCTGATCTCCTAAACACAGGGACACCAGGGTGATACACTTATATACACACCACACAGTCTGATCTCCTAAACACAGGGACACCAGGGTGATACACTTATACACACCACACAGTCTGATCTCCTAAACACAGGGACACCAGGGTGATACACTTATATACACACTGCACAGTCTGATCTCCTAAACACAGGGACACCAGGGTGATACACTTCTATACACACCACACAGTCTGATTTCCTAAACACAGGGACACCAGGGTGATACACTTATATACACAACACAGTCTGATCTCCTAAACACAGGGACACCAGGGTGATACACTTATATACACACCACACAGTCTGATCTCCTAAACACAGGGACACCAGGGGTGATACACTTATATACACACAACACAGTCTGATCTCTTACACACAGGGGACACCAGGGTGATACACTTCTATACACACCACACAGTCTGATCTCCTAAACACAGGGACACCAGGGTGGGACAGAGGAATTTAATGTGATACACTTCTATACACACCACACAGTCTGATCTCCTAAACACAGGGACACCAGGGGTGATATACTTCTATACACACCACACAGTCTGATCTCCTACACACAGGGACACCAGGGTGATACACTTCTATACACACCACACAGTCTGATCTCCTACACACAGGGACACCAGGGTGATACACTTATATACACACCACACAGTGTGATCTCCTAAACACAGGGACACCAGGGTGATACATTTATATACACACCACACAGTCTGATCTCCTAAACACAGGGACACCAGGGTGATACACTTATATACACACCACACAGTGTGATCTCCTACACACAGGGACACCAGGGTGATACACTTATATACACGCCACACAGTCTGATCTCCTAAACACAGGGACACCAGGGTGATACACTTCTATACACACCACACAGTCTGATCTCCTAAACACAGGGACACCAGGGTGGGACAGAGGGATTTAATGTGATACTCTTATTTACACTCCACATAGTCTGACCTCCTAAACACAGGGACACCCGGGTGGGAAAGAAGGACAGAGGGATTTGGGTCTCAAAGTGGGAGTGTCCTGGTTAAAGAGGGACACTTGGGAGGTGCGGACCCCTAATATGTCCTAAAGAGGACCATTTGAGAGGAATGACGCCCTAGTATCTCCTAAAGAGGGATACTTGGAAGGTATGGACTCCTAATTTCTCATAAAGAGGGATAATTGGGAGGTACGGACCCCTAATATATCCTAAAGATTGACATTTTGGAGGTATGGACCCCTAATATCTCCTAAAGAGGGACTCATGAGAGGTACAGATCCCTAAAATCTCAGGTACCTGATGTCCAGACGGTGATAGAGATATTCCCTGCTCTCTGCTCTGTTAGTGTACCTGATGTCAGGACAGTGATAGAGATATTCCCTGCTCTGTGCTCTGTTAGTGTACCTGATGTCAGAACGGTGATAGAGATGTTCCCTGCTCTGTGCTCTGTTAGTGTACCTGATGTCAGGACGGTGATAGAGATATTCCCTGCTCTGTGCTCTGTCAGTGTACCTGATGTCAGGACGGTGATAGAGATGTTCCCTGCCCTGTGCTCTGTTAGTGTACCTGATGTCAGGGCGATGATAGAGATGTTCCCTGCCCTGTGCTCTGTTAGTGTACCTGATGTCAGGACGGTGATAGAGATGTTCCCTGCTCTGTGCTCAGTTAGTGTACCTGATGGCAGGACGGTGATAGAGATATTCCCTGCTCTGTGCTCTGTTAGTGTACCTGATGTCAGGACAGTGATAGAGATGTTCCCTGCTCTGTGCTCTGTTAGTGTACCTGATGTCAGGACGGTGATAGAGATATTCCCTGCTCTGTGCTCTGTTAGTGTACCTGATGTCAGGACGGTGATAGAGATGTTCCCTGCTCTGTGCTCTGTCAGTGTACCTGATGGCAGGACGGTGATAGAGATGTTCCCTGCTCTGTGCTCTGTCAGTGTACCTGATGGCAGGACGGTGATAGAAATGTTCCCTGCTCTGTGCTCTGTCAGTGTACCTGATGTCAGGACGGTGATAGAGATGTTCCCTGCTCTGTGCTCTGTCAGTGTACCTGGTGTCAGGACGGTGATAGAGATGTTCCTTGCTCTGTGCTCTGTTAGTGTACCTGATGTCAGGACAGTGATAGAGATATTCCTTGCTCTGTGCTCTGTTAGTGTACCTGATGGCAGGACTGTGATAGAGATGTTCCCTGCTCTGTGCTCTGTTAGTGTACCTGATGTCAGGACAGTGATAGAGATATTCCTTGCTCTGTGCTCTGTTAGTGTACCTGATGGCAGGACGGTGATAGAGATGTTCCCTGCTCTGTGCTCTGTTAGTGTACCTGATGTCAGGACAGTGATAGAGATATTCCTTGCTCTGTGCTCTGTTAGTGTACCTGATGGCAGGACGGTGATAGAGATGTTCCCTGATCTGTGCTCTGTTAGTGTACCTGATGGCAGGACGGTGATAGAGATATTCCCTGCTCTGTGCTCTGTTAGTGTACCTGATGTCAGGACGGTGATAGAGATGTTCCCTGCCCTGTGCTCTGTTAGTGTACCTGATGTCAGGACGGTGATAGAGATGTTCCCTGCCCTGTGGTCTGTTAGTGTACCTGATGTCAGGACAGTGATAGAGATGTTCCCTGCTCTGTGCTCTGTCAGTGTACCTGATGGCAGGACGGTGATAGAGATGTTCCCTGCTCTGTGCTCTGTTAGTGTACCTGATGGCAGGACGGTGATAGAGATGTTCCCTGCTCTGTGCTCTGTTAGTGTACCTGATGTCAGGACGGTGATAGAGATGTTCCCTGCTCTGTGCTCTGTTAGTGTACCTGATGGCAGGACGGTGATAGAGATATTCCTTGCTCTGTGCTCTGTTAGTGTACCTGATGTCAGGACAGTGATAGAGATGTTCCCTGCTCTGTGCTCTGTTAGTGTACCTGATGTCAGGACGGTGATAGAGATGTTCCCTGCCCTGTGGTCTGTTAGTGTACCTGATGTCAGGACAGTGATAGAGATGTTCCCTGCTCTGTGCTCTGTCAGTGTACCTGATGGCAGGACGGTGATAGAGATGGTCCCTGCTCTGTGCTCTGTCAGTGTACCTGATGGCAGGACGGTGATAGAGATGTTCCCTGCTCTGTGCTCTGTTAGTGTACCTGATGTCAGGACGGTGATAGAGATGTTCCCTGCTCTGTGCTCTGTTAGTGTACCTGATGTCAGGACGGTGATAGAGATGTTCCCTGCTCTGTGCTCTGTCAGTGTACCTGATGGCAGGACGGTGATAGAGATGTTCCCTGCTCTGTGCTCTGTCAGTGTACCTGATGGCAGGACGGTGATAGAGATGTTCCCTGCTCTGTGCTCTGTTAGTGTACCTGATGTCAGGACAGTGATAGAGATATTCCTTGCTCTGTGCTCTGTTAGTGTACCTGATGGCAGGACTGTGATAGAGATGTTCCCTGCTCTGTGCTCTGTTAGTGTACCTGATGGCAGGACGGTGATAGAGATGTTCCCTGCTCTGCGCTCTGTTAGTGTACCTGATGTCAGGACGGTGATAGAGATATTCCCTGCTCTGTGCTCTGTTAGTGTACCTGATGGCAGGACAGTGATAGAGATGTTCCCTGCTCTGTGCTCTGTTAGTGTACCTGATGTCAGGACGGTGATAGAGATATTCCCTGCTCTGTTAGTGTACCTGATGTCAGGACGGTGATAGAGATGTTTCCTGCTCTGTGCTCTGTTAGTGTACCTGATGTCAGGACGGTGATAGAGATATTCCCTGCTCTGTTAGTGTACCTGATGTCAGGACAGTGATAGAGATGTTCCCTGCTCTGTGCTCTGTCAGTGTACCTGATGTCAGGACGGTGATAGAGATATTCCCTGCTCTGTGCTCTGTTAGTGTACCTGATGTCAGGACGGTGATAGAGATGTTCCCTGCTCTGTGCTCTGTCAGTGTACCTGATGTCAGGACGGTGATAGAGATGTTCCCTGCCCTGTGGTCTGTTAGTGTACCTGATGTCAGGACAGTGATAGAGATATTCCTTGCTCTGTGCTCTGTTAGTGTACCTGATGGCAGGACGGTGATAGAGATGTTCCCTGCTCTGTGCTCTGTTAATGTACCTGATGGCAGGACGGTGATAGAGATGTTCCCTGCTCTGTGCTCTGTCAGTGTACCTGATGTCAGGACGGTGATAGAGATGTTCCCTGCCCTGTGGTCTGTTAGTGTACCTGATGTCAGGACAGTGATAGAGATATTCCTTGCTCTGTGCTCTGTTAGTGTACCTGATGGCAGGACGGTGATAGAGATGTTCCCTGATCTGTGCTCTGTTAGTGTACCTGATGGCAGGACGGTGATAGAGATATTCCCTGCTCTGTGCTCTGTCAGTGTACCTGATGTCAGGACGGTGATAGAGATGTTCCCTGATCTGTGCTCTGTTAGTGTACCTGATGGCAGGACAGTGATAGAGATGTTCCCTGCTCTGTGCTCTGTTAGTGTACCTGATGTCAGGACGGTGATAGAGATGTTCCCTGCTCTGTGCTCTGTTAGTGTACCTGATGTCAGTACGGTGATAGAGATGTTCCCTGCCCTGTGATCGGTTAGTGTACCTGATGTCAGGACAGTGATAGAGATGTTCCCTGCTCTGTGATCGGTTAGTGTACCTGATGTCAGGACAGTGATAGAGATGTTCCCTGCTCTGTGCTCTGTCGGTGTACCTGATGGCAGGACGGTGATAGAGATATTCCCTGCTCTGTGCTCTGTCAGTGTACCTGATGTCAGGACGGTGATAGAGATATTCCCTGCTCTGTGCTCTGTCAGTGTACCTGATGTCAGGGCGGTGATAGAGATGTTCCCTGCCCTGTGCTCTGTTAGTGTACCTGATGTCAGGACGGTGATAGAGATGTTCCCTGCTCTGTGCTCAGTTAGTGTACCTGATGGCAGGACGGTGATAGAGATATTCCCTGCTCTGTGCTCTGTTAGTGTACCTGATGTCAGGACGGTGATAGAGATGTTCCCTGCCCTGTGCTCTGTTAGTGTACCTGATGTCAGGACAGTGATAGAGATGTTCCCTGCTCTGTGCTCTGTCAGTGTACCTGATGGCAGGACGGTGATAGAGATGTTCCCTGCTCTGTGCTCTGTCAGTGTACCTGATGGCAGGACGGTGATAGAGATGTTCCCTGCTCTGTGCTCTGTTAGTGTACCTGATGTCAGGACGGTGATAGAGATGTTCCCTGCTCTGTGCTCTGTTAGTGTACCTGATGTCAGGACGGTGATAGAGATGTTCCCTGCTCTGTACTCTGTCAGTGTACCTGATGGCAGGACGGTGATAGAGATGTTCCCTGCTCTGTGCTCTGTCAGTGTACCTGATGGCAGGACGGTGATAGAGATGTTCCCTGCTCTGTGCTCTGTCAGTGTACCTGATGGCAGGACGGTGATAGAAATGTTCCCTGCTCTGTGCTCTGTTAGTGTACCTGATATCAGGACGGTGATAGAGATGTTCCCTGCTCTGTGCTCTGTCAGTGTACCTGGTGTCAGGACGGTGATAGAGATGTTCCCTGCTCTGTGCTCTGTTAGTGTACCTGATGTCAGGACAGTGATAGAGATATTCCTTGCTCTGTGCTCTGTTAGTGTACCTGATGGCAGGACGGTGATAGAGATGTTCCCTGCTCTGCGCTCTGTTAGTGTACCTGATGTCAGGACGGTGATAGAGATGTTCCCTGCTCTGTGCTCTGTCAGTGTACCTGATGTCAGGACGGTGATAGAGATGTTCCCTGCTCTGTGCTCTGTTAGTGTACCTGATGTCAGGACAGTGATAGAGATATTCCTTGCTCTGTGCTCTGTTAGTGTACCTGATGGCAGGACGGTGATAGAGATGTTCCCTGCTCTGTGCTCTGTTAGTGTACCTGATGTCAGGACAGTGATAGAGATATTCCTTGCTCTGTGCTCTGTTAGTGTACCTGATGGCAGGACGGTGATAGAGATGTTCCCTGATCTGTGCTCTGTTAGTGTACCTGATGGCAGGACGGTGATAGAGATATTCCCTGCTCTGTGCTCTGTTAGTGTACCTGATGTCAGGACGGTGATAGAGATGTTCTCTGCTCTGTGCTCTGTCAGTGTACCTGATGGCAGGACGGTGATAGAGATATTCCCTGCTCTGTGCTCTGTCAGTATACCTGATGGCAGGACGGTGATAGAGATATTCCCTGCTCTGTGCTCTGTCAGTGTACCTGATGTCAGGACAGTGATAGAGATATTCCTTGCTCTGTGCTCTGTCAGTGTACCTGATGTCAGGACGGTGATAGAGATGTTCCCTGCTCTGTGCTCTGTCAGTGTACCTGATGGCAGGACGGTGATAGAGATATTCCCTGCTCTGTGCTCTGTCAGTGTACCTGATGTCAGGACGGTGGTAGAGATGTTCCCTGCTCTGTTAGTGTACCTGATGGCAGGACAGTGATAGAGATGTTCCCTGCTCTGTGCTCTGTCAGTGTACCTGATGTCAGGACGGTGATAGAGATGTTCCCTGCTCTGTGCTCTGTTAGTGTACCTGATGTCAGGACGGTGATAGAGATGTTCCCTGCTCTGTGCTCTGTTAGTGTACTTGATGGCAGGACAGTGATAGATATATTCCCTGCTCTGTACTCTGTTAGTGTACCTGAAGGGAGGACGGTGATAGAAATGTTCCCTGCCCCTGTGGTCTGCTCCAGGATACCAGGCTCCGCGAGGGCTCTGCACCCACTCCTGCACTCTGCAGTGATACATCCCTGAGTCCAGCACCCCGGGCTGCAGGATCGTCAGCTGGAAGCTGAGCCTCGAAGGCCTCTCAAACTGAAGGTGGCCTCCTCCCGTCTCCTCCTCTGTGGGGTAGATAAAGTGTCCATCACGACTGACCCTGAACAGCAGCCGCTCAGCTCCTCCTGTGGAAGACGTTCTCCACCAGGAGACAGAGAACATAGAGCTTGCCCTGGAGGGGGACACCACTTGGCAGGGCAGGGAAATGTTCTGCTTGCCTTCTGGCACCAAAATGGTTAATTCTGTGAGGTTCAGATTCAGATTGTCCCCTGAAATGGAGAGAGATGGTGTGAGTATCAGTGATACCAGAACATGAAGAGATTGGCAGTGATCACAGAAAATGTGAAGAAAGGTGGTGATTACAGAAGATGTAAAACATGGTGTTGATTACAGAACAAGCAAAGAATGGCAGTGATTACAGAACATGGTGCGAATGACAGTGATTACAGAACAAGTATCGAGTAGCTGTGATTACAGAACATGGATCGAATGACAGTGATTACTGAACAAGTTTCGAGTAGTGGTGATTACAGAACATAGAGTGAGTGTCATTGATTACAGAACAAGGAGCAAATGGCAATGATTACAGAACAATGAGTGAGTGGTAGTGATTACAGAGCATATAAATAGTGGTGATGATTACAGAACAACGAGTGAGTGGCAATGATTACAGAACAAGGAGAGAAAGGCGGTGATTGCATGAGAAGGAGAGAGTGGTAGTGCTTACAGAACATGGAGAGAGTGACAGTGATTACAGAACATGGCGAAAGTGGCAGTGATTACAGAACATGGAGAGAGTAGAAGTGATTACAGAGAAAGGAGCGAGTGGCAGTGATAACAGAGCATGTAAATAGTGGTGGTGATTACAGAACAATGAGTGAGTGGCAATAATTACAGAACATGGAGAGAGTGGCGGTGATTACATGACAAGGAGAGAGTGGCGGTGCTTACAGAACATGGAGGGAGTGGTAGTGATTACAAAACAAGGAGAGAGTGGCAGTGATTACAGAACAAGCAGAGAGTGGCAGTGATTACACAACAAGGCATAAGTGGCAATGATTACAAAATAAGGATAGAGTGGCGGTGATTACAGAACATGGGGGGGAGTGGCAGTGATTACACAACAAGGTGCGAGTGGCAGTGTTTTACAGAACATGGAGAGAGTAGCAGGGATTACAGAACAAGGAGAGAGTGGCAGTGATTACACAAGGATCATGTGGCAGTGATTATACAACAAGGAATGAGTGATGATGTATACAGAACAAGAAGCGAGTGGCAGTGATTACATAACACATAAAGAGTGACAGTGATTACAGAACGTGTAGAGTGTTGTGGGTGATTACACGACAAGGTGCAAGTGGCAGTGATTACAGAATATGGAGAAAGTGGCAGAGCTTACAGAACACGGAGTGAGTTGTTGTGCTTACAGAACATGGAGAGACTGGCAGTGATTACAGAACAAGGAGCTAGTGGTAGTGATTACAGAACAAGGAGCGAGCTGTATTGCTTACAGAACAAGGAGCGAGTGGCGGTGATTACAGGACAAGGAGCGAGTGGCGGTGATTACAGAAAAAGGAGAGAGTGGCACTGATTACGGAACATGGAGCGAATGGCAATGATTACAGAACAAGGAGCGAGTGGCAGTGATTACAGAACATGGAGAGAGTGATGGTGATTACACGACAAGGAGCGAGTGGCAGTGATTACAGAACATGGGAGAGTGGCAATGATTACCGAACACAGGAGAATGGAGGTGATTACAGAACATGGAGGGGAGTGGCAGTGATTACAGAACATGGGAGAGTGGAGGTTATTACAGAACATGGAGGGAGTGGCGGGGATTATACAACAAGGATCGAGTGGTACTGCTTACAGAACAAGGAGCGAGTGGCAGTGATTACAGAACAAGGAGCTAGTGGTAGTGATTACAGAACAAGGAGCGAGCTGTAGTGCTTACAGAACAAGGAGCGAGTGGCGGTGATTACAGAACAAGGAGCGAGTGGCGGTGATTACAGAACAAGGAGCAAGTGGCGGTGATTACAGAAAAAGGAGAGAGTGGCACTGATTACGGAACATGGAGCGAATGGCAATGATTACAGAACAAGGAGCGAGTGGCAGTGATTACAGATCATGGGAGAGTGGCAATGATTACAGAACACAGGAGAGTGGAGGTGATTACAGAACTTGGAGGGAGTGGCAGGGATTACAGAACAAGGATCGAGTGGTACTGCTTACAGAACAAGGAGCGAGTGGTACTGCTTACAGAACAAGGAGCGAGTGGCAGTGATTACTGAACATGGAGGGAGTGGCAGTGATTACTGAACATGGAGGGAGTGACGGTGATCAGAGAAGGAGCTAGCTGGGGTGATTACAGAACAAGGAGCGCGTGGCAGTGATCACAGAAGGAGCAAGTGGGGGTGATTACAGAACAAGGAGAAAATGGCAGTGATCAGAGAAGGAGTGAGTGGTAATGATTACAGAACAAGAAGCGAGTGGCAGTAATTACAGAACAAGGAGGGAGTGTCAGTGATTACAGAACAAAGAGCGAGTGGCAGGAATTACAGAACAAGGAGAGAGTGGCGGTGATTACAGAACAAGGAGGGAGTGGAAGTGATAATAGAACAAGGAGCGAGTGGCGGTGATTACAGAACAAGGAGCGAGTGGCGGTGATTACAGAACAAGGAGGGAGTGGCAGTAATTACAGAACAAGGAGCGAGTGGCGGTGATTACAGAACAAGGAGGGAGTGGTGGTGATTACAGAACAAGGAGGGAGTGGCAGTAGTTACAGAACAAGGAGCGAGTGGCAGTGATTACAGAACAAGGAGCGAGTGGCGGTGATTACAGAACAAGGAGGGAGTGGCAGTGATTACAGAACAAGGAGCGAGTGTTGGTGATTACAGAACAAGGAGGGAGTGGCAGTGATTACAGAACAAGGAGCGAGTGGCGGTGATTACAGAACAAGGAGGGAGTGGCAGTAATTACAGAACAAGGAGCGAGTGGCGGTGATTACAGAACAAGGAGGGAGTGGCGGTGATTACAGAACAAGGAGGGAGTGGCAGTAATTACAGAACAAGGAGGCGAGTGGCAGTGATTACAGAACAAGGAGGGAGTGGCAGTGATTACAGAACAAGGAGCGAGTGGCGGTGATTACAGAACAAGGAGGGAGTGGCGGTGATTACAGAACAAGGAGGGAGTGGCAGTGATTACAGAACAAGGAGCGAGTGGCGGTGATTACAGAACAAGGAGCGAGTGGCAGTAATTACAGAACAAGGAGCGAGTGGCAGTGATAATAGAACAAGGAGCGAGTGGCGGTGATTACAGAACAAGGAGCGAGTGGTGGTGATTACAGAACAAGGAGGGAGTGGCGGTGATTACAGAACAAGGAGAGAGTGGCAGTAATTACAGAACAAGGAGCGAGTGGCGGTGATTACAGAACAAGGAGGGAGTGGTGGTGATTACAGAACAAGGAGGGAGTGGTGGTGATTACAGAACAAGGAGCGAGTGGCGGTGATTACAGAACAAGGAGCGAGTGGCGGTGATTACAGAACAAGGAGGGAGTGGCAGTGATAATAGAACAAGGAGCGAGTGGCGGTGATTACAGAACAAGGAGCGAGTGGTGGTGATTACAGAACAAGGAGGGAGTGGCAGTAATTACAGAACAAGGAGGGAGTGGCAGTGATAATAGAACAAGGAGCGAGTGGCGGTGATTACAGAACAAGGAGCGAGTGGTGGTGATTACAGAACAAGGAGCGAGTGGTGGTGATTACAGAACAAGGAGCGAGTGGCGGTGATTACAGAACAAGGAGGGAGTGGCAGTGATAATAGAACAAGGAGCGAGTGGCGGTGATTACAGAACAAGGAGCGAGTGGCAGTGATTACAGAACAAGGAGGGAGTGGCAGTAATTACAGAACAAGGAGCGAGTGGTGGTGTTTCAGACAGGACCTTATTATCAATAGTACAAAGTGTGCAGATGCCCAGGGCCAGGTTAAGGGAGCCCCCCCCCACCATAAACAGAAATACTGAACCCTGTCCATCAGTTCTGAATCCTCAGTCCTCCCTCTGTCCTGTGATCTGGGACACACAATACAGTCAGGTGTGAAATCAGCCCAGATCATTATATAAACTAGAAATTACTGCAATATATAAACTGATTAAATAAACTACCCAAAATACAGCATAAAATGGATATTACAGCGGGGCAGCTCCATTGCAAGTTCTGGTTGTCTCTCCTTTCCAAGAAGACGTAGGGAAGATTAGGCTAATTCAGAATGCCCGGGGGTTAAAGGACTTGAGTGCTGTCAGAGTGGTTGGCCCAGGAACTGAGTGTGGGAAGGATTGCTGAGACATCAAGTGTGGGGGTCACATGAGGCAGTAAAGTGCTTTCTGACCTGTGTAGAACTGATCAGAGTAGGAAGGGCCAATGGGTCACTTTGAGGCCTAGGAAGGACCAGGTTTGCCTGCTCAGGTTGGTTCCGTTTTATCAGACAGAACCCATTTCACAAGGGAGTGTTCCTGGCGCATTTCAGTTCAGGGCAGTCCTGTGCCAAGTGCTCAGTGCGATAGGTTTGGATCCAAGGGGCTATGAGACGTTTTCATTCAGACTAGGTGCGGCCACCTTGGGACGGGGGGTGCAGGGGCAGCCTGTAGGGGTCATAGTGCAATTAGAGAGGTGGAGGTCTAAGGCATTCAGACAATACGTTCACCCCCTGTTGGTTGTGAGTTAATAACAGTGCTTGGGGGTAGTATTTATACCTTTACCCCAGTAATGCATCGCAGTGAAATGGCAATCAATTCATTAACCCTTTGAGTGCCAGAGGGGGTATGTCAATCAATACAAAACACACATATAATAATAATATGAACCATGCAAACTGTCCCATTTTGCTCTTCCAGTGCTGACCAATGAACAACCAATATATAATAAAGTAATAAAAGATTAACCCTTTGAGTGCCAGAGACCTCTCTGGCACTCAAAGGGTTAATATAAGATTCATATGAAAATAAAAAGCCGTTAAAACCAGCCTAAAAACCATCAGGTAAATCAACATACAAATATAAGAGGACAGTGACCTCTACTGGTAGTTATAAAAACTACACCTCTTTGAAACAATCCATGGGTTAAAGCAATTAATAAGAAACTGCTACATGGTTATGCATTGAGGAGCAACAGGGGTGGGAATCACAATACCATCTAGAAAACCCAAATGTTGTGAGTATAAGAAAAATGATTATATGATGTGACATGTTAATGCAATGCGTTCCGTACCCCTCTGGCACTGAAAGGGTTAAATACATAAGTGCATGACTTGCTAAAAAATGTGTTCAGATTTAAAAAGGGGTCCAGCAATATAGAATGTTATATTTTAGTTCCTGCTAGATTAGCAAACATGTAGGCAGGAATTCCAAATTGTTGTTTTAGAAACCGTTCTATGGAAGAATCTTTCATCCATATTTGGTGGAACTGTTATAAAGTAAAAATAATTTAGAAACATATAAATATTCTTCTCAGAAAGATTTTAAATAAAAAGATAAATTTAAATATATGGGAAGCCCTTGTGGGTAAAATAATTCAAATTTTATCTAAATTTGAAGATACATTTTTAGTTTTAGTATTGTGACAGAGTCCCAGGAATAGTAATGGGGGGTGTATATATATCTCCCCAAATCATGCAGGGTATGTACCCTGATTAGGAATGTATGGGCAACTTGCTGTACATTGCAAAACTATGTATTTTGGGTCAGTGCTCCATTCCACAGTTTCACAGTAACTGACATGTCAGGTGAGGAATCCACACCAGGAGTTCTCTCCCTCCCTACTGTCACTCACCTGCATCCGGTAATTAGTGCAGAGAGCAATCATATACTTCCCCCTGCACTGAGCCAGTCTCTCTGTCTTTTTGTTTGAGTTCCCAGAAAGGAAGGAATTAACTAGTGTTGAGCGAGCATGCTCGGCCGATGCTCGGATCGGCTCGAGCATCGCTCTGCTCGGCACATGGCGGTACTCGTACGAGTACCGCATGTGCTCGCCCGCCATGTTCGGGTCTCCTCCCCGCACGTTTTGCGGCTGCTGCGCAGCCAATAAACGTGCAGGGAGGCTCTGACATCAGTGTAATGCCAGCAGCCATGTTGGCTGCTGGCATTACACTGATTGGCTGGCCAGAACCCGTGGTCGGGTGCTGTATAGCACCTGACCAGCGAGTTCGGCTCAGTCTTAGCCAGGGAGAGATGAGGATAGGAAGGGAAAGTCAGTGTAGGGAGAAAAAAAGCAAATTTGTGAAAAAAAAAGAACCAAAAGTCCTTTTTAGGACTACTGTGTGTGGGGGCAGCAGTTTATTTTGTGTGGGGGGAAAAAAACAAAAAAAAAAAAAAAATTTCATATATTCTGTTTAGTGTGCAAAGTTGCAGATTAGAGCACATTCTGTTTAGTGTGCAAAGTTGCAGATTAGAGCACATTCTGTTAAGTCTTCAAACTAAAATATCAAAGTCACATATTCCATTCAGTGTGCGTCACCGCAGTTTAGCAGCCTATTCTGTGTACTCTGCACAGTTGCAGAATAGGAAGAAATACTGTTAAGTCTTCAAACTCAAATATCAAAGTCACATATTCCATTCAGTGTGCGTCGCCGCAGTTTAGCAGCCTGTTCTGTGTACTCTGCACAGTTGCAGAATAGGAAGAAATACTGTTAAGTCTTCAAACTCAAATATCAAAGTCACATATTCCATTCAGTGTGCTTCGCCGCAGTTTAGCAGCCTATTCTGTGTACTCTGCACAGTTGCAGAATAGGAAGAAATACTGTTAAGTCTTTAAACTAAAATATCAAAGTCACATATTCCATTCAGTGTGCTTCGCCGCAGTTTAGCAGCCTATTCTGTGTACTCTGCACAGTTGCAGAATAGGAAGAAATACTGTTAACTATTTAAACTAAAATATCAAAGTCACATATTCCATTCAGTGTGCTTCGCCGCAGTTTAGCAGCCTATTCTTGCAGAATAGGAAGAAATACTGTTAAGTCTTCAAACTAAAATATCAAAGTCACATATTCCGTGTAAGATGAAGAAGGCGGGTAAAAAGGGACGGGGAAGTGGACGTGATCCTGATAGTTCAGGGCGCGGGTCAGGACGCGGAGAAACTGTGCCTGGTGCCAGAGCACAAGAAAGAAAGACACCCACCATACCTAGCTTCATGTCTCATTTTACAGGGCGTTGCAGGACATCACTCTCGAGGTCCGACCACTGCGAACAGGTGGTCGGTTGGATGTCAGCTGATACTGCTTCCAGTCGGTTAAGCACCACCCTGTCTTCCACCAAGTCCACTCTCAGTAGCCAAGAGTCTGGTCAACATAATCCTCACTCTGATCATCCTTCCTCCCACCATAGACGGTCTGGTCAAAGAAGTGATCCCACACTGGGATATAGTGAGGAGCTCGTCTCATCACCAATCCTTCATTTGACCCTCTCTCCAAGCACGCTTGCAGAGGAACATGACATCTTATGCCCTGATTCACAACCTCTAGAGTGTACCCAATCACAAGAAGATGACAGATGTGAACGGCATTTAAGGTCAAAGGAAGTAGTGGATGATGATGATGATGAGACACAGTTGCCATTAAATCAACCACTATTACTGTCTCAAGACCTTGTTGAGGAGGATGTTATACAGTTGTCAATGACTAAGTATGTGGTGGGATCAAGACATGAGGAGGATGATCAGAGTGAGGAAGTGGAGGAGGACTTGGTGGACGATGAGGTGACTGACCCCACCTGGGAAGGTGTAGAGCCGAGCGATGACAGCAGTCCTGAGGGTGAGCCATCTGCAGCACCGCAACAGGCTGGAAGAGGCAGTGGTGTGGCTACAGAAAGAAGGCGGACCGCACCAAACCGGCCCGCAAATGTTCCACGGAGCACCCCCTTGCGTAAATCTCCCTTGCCAAGGGGTAGGTGTTCCGCGGTATGGCGTTTTTTTAAGGAAAGTGCGGACGACAAAAGAATTGTAGTTTGCAACCTGTGCCACACCAGAATGAGCCGAGGCATGAACACTAGAAACCTCACCACCACCAGCATGATCCGACACATGGCATCCAAGCACCGTAATAAGTGGGAGGAACGCCTGGATCGCCCATCTGTGTCTGCAGGCCACACCACTGCCTCCTCTTCCCCTGTTTTCGGTGCCGGCCAATCGCCTGTCGAAGGCGCAGGACCGCATACCTCCCGCCCTGCACCTGTACCATCTGAAGCACCATCAGCGACCACATCCACTTCCCTGTCCCAGCACAGCGTCCAAATGTCGTTACCCAGGCATTTGAGCGCAAGCGAAAATACCCAGCCACCCACCCACAGGCCATAGCACTAACCTCACACCTTTCCAAATTACTGGCCATCGAAATGCTGCCATTTAGGCTTGTGGAGACTGAGTCCTTCCGCAGCCTGATGGCAGCAGCTGTCCCTCGGTACGCGGTCCCCAGCCGCCACTACTTTTCCCGGTGTGCCATCCCCGCATTACACCACCATGTGTCCCGTAACATCACCCGTGCCCTGACCAACGCAGTTACTGGGAAGGTCCACTTAACGACTGACACATGGACAAGTGCTTGTGGCCAGGGACGCTACATTTCCCTGACGGCACACTGGGTGAATGTCGTGGAGGCTGGGAGCGACTCGGACCCTGGGATGGCACGGGTGCTACCCACGCCGAGGATTGCGGGCCCTACCTCCATCAGGGTTTCCGCCAGCACCTACGTTATTGGCTCCTCCTCCTCCGTTTCCACCTCCGAATTCTCTACACGCAGCGCCACTCCCCCATCAGCCAGTAGCTGGAAGCAGTGTAGCACTGCAGTGGGGAAGCGTCAACAGGCCGTGCTGAAGCTGATCTGCCTTGGGGACAAACAGCACACGGCCTCAGAGCTGTTGCAGGGGATTAGTCACCAGACCGAGCAGTGGCTCTCGCCACTCAACCTGCAACCAGGCATGGTTGTGTGTGATAATGGGCGTAACTTGGTGGCGGCTTTGGAGCTCGGCAAGCTCACACACGTACCATGCCTAGCGCATGTATTTCATTTAGTGGTTCAGCGATTTCTAAAAACCTACCCCAATGTGCATGATCTCTTGACCAAGGTGCGCCGCGTGTGTGCACATTTCCGTAAGTCATCTACAGCTTCGGCCGGCCTGTTGAAGCTGCAGCAGCGCTTACAATTGCCAGCTCACCGGCTGCTGTGTGACGTGAGCACGCGCTGGAACTCCACCTTCCACATGTTGGCCCGGCTTTGTGAGCAGCAGAGGGCAGTAGTGGAGTACCAGCTGTTACACGGTCGTCGCCTCTCCGTTCAACTTCCTGTAATCAGAAGTGAGGAGTGGGAATGGATGTCAGACCTCTGTGAGGTTTTACGCAATTTTGAGGAATCGACACAGATGGTGAGCGGCGATAACGCTATTATCAGTGTAACCATCCCACTTCTGTGTCTACTGAAACGCTCGCTGCTCACAATTAAAACTGACGCTTTGCATGTGGAAGAGGTGGAAATGCGGGAGGAAGAGCTTACACAAGGTGATAGCCAGAGCACCCTCACTTCGTCTTCTCAGCGACAATTGGAGGAGGCGGAGGAGGAGGAGGAGGAGGAGGAAGACACGGTTGCCTCCGCTACAGAGGGTAGCCATGGAACTTTAGTTCCATCTCTTCAGCGTGGGTGGGCAGAAGAGGAGGAAGAGGATGAGGAGATTGAGAGTCATCCTCCTGGTGAGGACAGCGAAATCTTGACTGTTGGTACTCTGGCACACATGGCTGACTTTATGTTAGGCTGCCTTTCCCGTGACCCACGCGTTGTACGCATTTTAGACAACACGGATTACTGGGTGTTCACCCTTCTGGACCCCCGCTACAAAGAGAATTTCTCATCTCTCATTCCTCCGGTGGAGAGGACAAGCAAAATGGTGCAATACCAGAAGGTTCTTGTTGAAAAATTGCTCCAAAATTTTCCATCTGACAACGCTGGCGGCAGAGTACGTGCTACCTTGGCCAACCGAGAAGGGGAGAAAAGGGGAGCACACAGCAGTTCCGACAAAGGCAGGGCAACACTCTCCAAGGCGTGGGACACCTTCATGACACCCCGCCAGCACCCTCACCCTGATGCGCAGCCTAGTGTCACAAGGAGGGAAAAGTTTTGGAAGATGGTGAAGGAGTACGTAGCAGACCGTGTCAGCTTCCTCAATGATCCCTCTGTGCCTTACAACTACTGGGTGTCCAAGCTGGACACGTGGTATGAACTGGCACTCTACGCCTTGGAGGTGCTGGCCTGTCCTGCCGCCAGCGTTCTGTCTGAGCGGGTATTTAGTGCTGCTGGTGGCATCATAACAGATAAGCGTATCCGCCTTTCCACCGACAATGCTGATAGGTTGACACTTATAAAAATGAACAAGGCCTGGATTTCCCCTGACTTCTCCACTCCACTGGAGGAAAGCCCCGGGGGAACATAAACTCACTTTATATATGTTATTTACAATGATGGGAATACTCTGTATTCCCATTCACCCCTTCCACCCAAAAAACGGGTATATGGTTGACTCTTAATCTTCTCATCCTCCTCCTCCTCTTCCATATGCCCTGGGATATAATTTTTATATAGGGCCAGCTCACCAGCGGGCCCTGTGATATAATTTTTATATAGGGCCAGCTCACCAGCGGGCCCTGTTTGACAATTTTTATATAGGTCAGCTCACCAGCGGGCCTTCTCATATAATGTTTTATTGGGTCAGCTCTCTAGCGGGCCCTCTCATATAATGTTTTATAGCGTCAGCTCACTAGCGGGCCTTCGCATATAATGTTTAGGATGGTCAGCTCCGCAGCAGACCCTCACCCATAATGTTTTGGATGGTCGGCTCAGCGCACGTTTCCCTCTTAATCATGGCCCCAGTTCAGAAAAATCAAGGAAATTTTTGGGAGAATTTGCCTTTGCACACGTTTCCCTCTTAATCATGGCCTCAGTTCAGAAAAATCAAGGAAATTTTTGGGAGAATTTGCCTCTGCGCACGTTTCCCTCTTAATCATGGCCTCACTTCAGAAAAATCGAGGAAATTTTTTGCAGAATTTGCAGATGATATACAAGTAAATATACAGCAAATACTGTTTGGTAACAATTTTTCGCCTAAAGTCGTTTTTATTTTCCTTTTTGTGTGTTTTACGGTCAGTCTGTAAAAATGGCGTACTACGGGCGAAAGATCGTTTCCAGCAGCGATGTTGGAGTCCAAGATGCATCCAGACATCCTCCCTATGCTGTCCCTGAACCATTTCTGTGGTGTTTCCATCATGTTCTGCCCTTTTCCTATGGACCAGGCACCCTCCCCTCATCAGAGCAGGAGGTGCCTGGTGTAATGCTCGAGTCCTCCCATTGACTTCAATGGGGCTCGGGTGCTCGGCCGAGCACTCGAGCCTCCGGGGGCGCTCGGTCAGAGCACCCGAACACCCGAGCATTGGGGTGCTCGCTCATCACTAGAATTAACCTCTGAAAGCCTGCAACTTGTGGAGTTAACTTGTGCCTGCTGGACTGTGCTGTTGGATGTTAATCTCTTGAGCTGGTAATTTGACTAGTTGTCCAAATACAGTCAGGAGCTGATGTGTTTAGTTAAAGGGATAGTAATGTTTCATAATAAAAGCGTCTCTAATTGATCATCATAGTATTTGGACTTTGGAGAGTGTTATTTCAATTCTGTCAGAGTTATAGTTCAAAAGTATCCCCCCCCACCCCTTTTACTGATGTAACACTGCTCAGCCAGAGCAGAAGGGAGGTGCCCAGGTAGACTGCAGAGAGGGACAATCTTCAATTAAGATAAGGGAAAAACCTGAAAAACTTGTCAAGGGGACAGGGCTTTCATTGTTCTCATAGAAAGAAGATTGTCCCCTGCCGTGATCTGTCTGGTCTATGGACTGCATTCCACATCTGAGAAGAGATGGCTTACACTAGGTAAAAGGGGCAGGAGGGGAAACTTTGCTTGTGAATATCTCTCAAACCTCTTCGTGTTTTTTAATGCCTACAAAATAAAGTAAAGATAAAACGGAGTATTACTATCCCTTTAACCCCTTAGGGACCATTGACGTACCAGGACCGTCAAGGGTAAATTTGCTCGAACGACCCTTGACGGTCCTGGTACGTCACATACTTTTTACTTACAGCGCTCTACCGGGAGCGCTGTAAGTAAAAATAGGGCATGAAATAGACCGCTCCAAGATCGGAGCAATCTCTATCAGGCCCCATAGTGACGCGCCGATACACGTAACAGGTCACGTGTACCGCACGTCAAAGTGCCCCTATGCGGTCGTTATGGGACGGAAATGTCCCATAACCTCCGGTCCTTAAGGGGTTAATGCTCTGTAGAGTAAGAGTTTTTTTTTTTTGTGAAGCTGCTGTCTCACCACTTGGATACAAATAAACAGGAAAAGACTTGATTTAACCTCCTCCTCCTGTATGTGACGTGTCTCTCTGCAATAGGCTGACCAGACCTCACCTTTAACCGGTGACGCATAGGAGAAATGCATACTGCAGGACTGCACTGATTTCAGTGAAGTACAGCAAAATGACTGTTTCCTATGTGTCCCCGGATAAAGGTGAGATCTGCTCAGCCTACACTACAACCTAGAAGACTGATCCCATCCCAGCATCTATTGGCACTTGTGGCGCGATGCAGGAAATGTGCGCATTCGCGATTTCCCGTGTGAAAACCACTAGGGAATAGGTTTGCGCATGATTGTGTTGAATGGCACATGAAATTTGAAGATTAGCGAATGGCTGCGCATATTTATTTTTCTGGGCGTGGCTAAGATTAAAGAATCTGTGTGAACGGAATAGCAAGTGCGTCTAATGCAGGAAGTGCTATTGTGAATTAATTTATACGTCTGTGTAGTGTTGTCGTTAAATGGAATTTTTTTATGCGCAATTCAAGAAGCGTTCGGTATTTGGCTTCCTGGATTACAACATGCGCAAAATCTACCTGCGCACAAAAATGCCTTTATCCAATGAGAACGTTTCTTGCATCGCGCCATTAGTTCTCATCAATCAGAGTTGAAAAAAGCTTTCCAGGCAGACCAAGTTATAAAAATAAAAATTGTTTTATTTTAACAGAAAAAACATTAAAGGGATAGTAATACTTAAAATGTAAAAAAAATATGTTGTAGGGTTTATCCCCCTGAGTAAAACAAGAGTACTCCCACTGCTGAAAGATGTTTCATTCAAAAGTTATTAATTTTCAAAGTTGAATTTTTTTAGGTGCAATATCACAGTGGCCTGAAATTGTACAGTGGCGCTGTTGCTACACCATCCTATGGAGATTTATGGTCAACTGACCAGAGCTGTCCATAGGATCATGTAGCAACAGCTCCACTGTACAATTTCAGGCCACTGTGATATTGCACCTAAAAAATTCAACTTTGAAAATGAATAACTTTTGAATGAAACACCTTTCAGCAGTGGGAGTACTCTTGTTTTACTCAGGGGGATAAACCCTACAACATATTTTTTTTTACATTTTAAGTATTACTATCCCTTTAAAATTTCCTCAAAATGTTTTGTGGTATAAACCACTTCATCAGGAGGATAATCACATACAAAATAAAACCTGGTCTGCACATAAAATACTAACCGTTTTATACCGGTTGATTAATGAGTAGATAGCCACAACCGGAGAGCTCATTTTGAACTGACCAATCGATTCAATCCAATTGAAGCCATGCACTCAGTAGTACGCAGATTAACCCTTATGAAGTGGTTTGGACCTCGAAACATGTAGAGGAAGAAGTGCCAATATTTCCTGTCCAACTGGCTCCATAGTGGGGAGAGCTAGCTATCCAAATTCCCACGAGATAGAAGACCAGGATCCATTTTGTGGACCCGGTCTATGTGACTATCGACACATTACAATTGCTGCTGCTTGTTACTCTGAAGAAAGTACCTCTCCTCACATATTGTTTCCTTTTTGTGTTTCAAAGTTTCCCCTGATGTTAAGTGGTCGAGGGACCGTATATCGGCAATCTGTGTGGAGGCAGAGTTAATATCCTCCACAGGCATTATCTGTCATAGTATACACTGGTGGCAATTAAAATATGTGAGTGTATGTCCTTTTTGATTAAGGAACTCACTGAGATTTCCTTGTGTTACACTATGAATCTCACTCCCCTCTCTTCTGTTTTTGGTGTCCAATGGGACTCTGTTATCTTTACAATAACCTATATGGTTATCCCGTTCGTATTGCTATCGTGCTCCAAACAGAAGATGGTGCTATGTGTTTTCTTACCCAATCTGTGGATATGACCCTCTGTGTCCTGATATGTCTTGTTTATACCCTGCACCACTTTATTATCTGTGGATATGACCTCTGTGTCCTCATACATCTTGTTAGTGATACCCTGCACCACTTTATTATCTGTGGATATGACCCTCTGTGTCGTTCCTGATACGTCTTGTTATTGATACCCTGCACCACTTTATTATCTGTGGATATGACCCTCTGTGCCCTCATACGTCTTGTTATTGATACCCTGCACCACTTTATTATCTGTGGATATGACCCTCTGTGCCCTCATACGTCTTGTTATTTACACCCTGCACCACTTTATTATCTGTGGATATGACCCTCTGTGTCATTCCTGATACTTCTTGTTGTTTATACCCTGCTCCTCTTTATTATCTGTGGATGTGACCTCTGTGCCCTCATACATCTTGTTAGTGATACCCTGCACCACTTTATTATCGGTGGATATGACCCTCTGTGTCATTCCTGATACATCTTGTTATTGATACCCTGCACCACTTTATTATCGGTTGATATGACCTCTGTGTCCTCATACGTCTTGTTATTGATACCCTGCACCACTTTATTATCGGTGGATGTGACCCTCTGTGTCCTCATACGTCTTGTTATTGATACCCTGTACCACTTTATTATCGGTGGATATGACCTCTGTGTCGTCCCTGATACATATTGTTATTGATACCCTGCACCACTTTATTATCGGTGGATGTGACCCTCTGTGTCCTGATACGTCTTGTTATTGATACCCTGCACCACTTTATTATCGGTGGATATGACCTCTGTGTCGTCCCTGATACGTCTTGTTATTGATACCCTGCACCACTTTATTATCGTTGGATATGACCCTCTGTGCCCTCATACGTCTTGTTATTGATACCCTGCACCACTTTATTATCTGTGGATATGACCCTCTGTGCCCTCATACGTCTTGTTATTGATACCCTGCACCACTTTATCTTTTGATATGACCTCTGTGTCCTGATACGTCTTGTTGTTTATACCCTGCACCACTTTATTATCGGTGGATATGACCTCTGTGTCCTGATACGTCTTGTTATTGATACCCTGCACCACTTTATTATCTGTGGATATGACCTCTGTGTCGTCCCTGATACGTCTTGTTAGTGATACCCTGCACCACTTTATTATCAGTGGATATGACCCTCTGTGCCCTCATACGTCTTGTTATTGATACCCTGCACCACTTTATTATCGGTGGATATGACCCTCTGTGCCCTCATACGTCTTGTTATTGATACCCTGCACCACTTTATCTTTTGATATGACCTCTGTGTCCTGATACGTCTTGTTGTTTATACCCTGCACCACTTTATTATCTGTGGATATGACCCTCTGTGCCCTCATACGTCTTGTTATTGATACCCTGCACCACTTTATTATCTGTGGATATGACCCTCTGTGCCCTCATACGTCTTGTTATTGATACCCTGCACCACTTTATCTTTTGATATGACCTCTGTGTCCTGATACATCTTGTTAGTGATACCCTGCACCACTTTATTATCGGTGGATATGACCTCTGTGTCGTCCCTGATACGTCTTGTTATTGATACCCTGCACCACTTTATTATCAGTGGATATGACCTCTGTGTCGTCCCTGATACATCGTGTTATTGATACCCTGCACCACTTTATTATCGGTGGATATGACCTCTGTGTCGTCCTGATACGTCTTGTTATTGATACCCTGCACCACTTTATTATCAGTGGATATGACCTCTGTGTCGTCCCTGATACATCGTGTTATTGATACCCTGCACCACTTTATTATCAGTGGATATGACCTCTGTGTCGTCCCTGATACGTCTTGTTATTGATACCCTGCACCACTTTATCTGTGGATATGACCTCTGTGTCCTGATACGTCTTGTTATTGATACCCTGCACCACTTATTATCGGTGGATATGACCCTCTGTGTCCTGATACGTCTTGTTAGTGATACCCTGCACCACTTTATTATCGTTCTGTGTCGTCCCTGATACGTCTTGTTATTGATACCCTGCACCACTTTATTATCTGTGGATGTGACCTCTGTGTCCTGATACGTCTTGTTATTGATACCCTGCACCACTTTATTATCTGTGGATGTGACCTCTGTGTCGTCCCTGATACGTCTTGTTAGTGATACCCTGCACCACTTTATTATCAGTGGATATGACCTCTGTGTCGTCCCTGATACATCGTGTTATTGATACCCTGCTCCTCGTTATGATCTAGATTATCTCGAAGACTGGAATTCAAACCTGGAGAAGTGACTGTGACCTTCAGATATCCCGACCAATCAGAAGACTCCATCCTCCATTCTCCAGCCCCGGCTCCTGGTCTCCACTCCTCCGCTCTGCAGTGGTACACCCCAGCATCTTCTTGCCCCACTCTCTGCAGGATCAGGGTGCGATTCTCTCGGCTTGTGGCCAGTAGATGGAGACGTTTGGCTAGTGACCCGTTGTACTTGGTCACCCCATCCCAGCTAGTGAGGTACAAGAGCTGGGGCTGCTGCAAGCCATTCTCCTGATAGTACCAGGACACAGTGTACAGCGATGCAGAGCTAGGTACATCCCCCAGGGGGCAGTGCAGCATCAATTCCTCATCCTCCATTATTTTCACACTCATGTTCCTTTTGGGGATATTCAGAGTTTTCACTGTAGGAAAGAAGAATGTGAAAAATAAAATAAGTAAGTTTTATAATGAAAAACAAATATATTGTATGAATGGTCCTGATTAATAAAACAAGGTCCTCCCCCCGCTGGCAGTTTCTTTATTAAAAAGTAATTTGAGTTCAAACTTATGAATTTGTGGAGCCGTTACTGTAACATTCTATGGAGAACTGCAGTCGGTGACCCATCTCTCCCATACAGTACAATAGAATAACTGTGTGTACACCAGGTAGCGCTGTAAGAGTCACAATCTATAGAGAGCTACAGTCAGTGACTTACCTCTCTCATACAATACAATAGGATAACTGTCTGCACAGCAGATGGCACCGTTACTGTAACAGTCCATGGAGAACTGCAGTCAGTGACTTATCTCCTCCGTACAATGCAAAAGGATAACTGTCTGTACACAGGTGGCGCTGTTACATTCACATTCTATAGAGTGCTACAGTCAGTGACCCATCTTTCCCATACAAAACAGAATAACTATATATAAACCAAGTGGCTCTGTTACAGTCACATTCTTGGAGATCTGCAGGCAGTGACTCAACTCTCCCATACAATGCAATAGAAAAACTGTATGTACTCAGGTGGTGCTGTTAGTTATATTTTATAGACAAATGCAGTCAGTGACTCACCTCTCCCATACAATAGAACAACTGTGATTACCTCAGGTGGCGCTGTTACAGTCAAATTCCATAGAGAAATGCAGTCAGTGACTCACCTCTCCCATACAAAAGAATAACTTTCTGTACACTAGATAGCGCTGTTACAGTCACATTCTATAGAGAGCTACAGTCAGTGACTCATCTCTCCCATACAATGCAATAGAAAAACTGTATGTACTCAGGTGGTGCTGTTAGTTATATTTTATAGACAAATGCAGTCAGTGACTCACCTCTCCCATACAATAGAACAACTGTGTTTACCTCAGGTGGCGCTGTTACAGTCAAATTCCATAGAGAAATGCAGTCAGTGACTCACCTCTCCCATACAATGCAATAGAACAACTCTGTACAGCAGGTGGTGCTGTTAATATAAAACAAACCAATCTGAACTGTAATATCTGTAATGAAGCTGTCATGTTCTGCCCCTTTTTTTTTTTTGTTTTTGCTTATTGTGATTCCTTGTCTGTCTGTTTTTTTGTTTTCCTTGTGAACTGGATCCCCACCTTATCTTATGGTTGCTCTGAGCCTTTATAGACCTCTGTACTTTTGGGTGGGGTGAAATCAAAGCATTTCAGGTCATGACCCTTGGTTTCCTGTCCTGTTCCTGAGTGTTAACTTCTGTATAGACCTGCCTCTTCCTGTGACTTCCCTACGATTTGGTGCCATTCTCATCTGTTATCCTGTTACTGACTTTAGATCAGTTGATTTGACCAATCCTCTGCTGCCTTGTACTACATTACCCACCCGTTCTTGATCTTGCCTGTCTGACTTCCCGTTTGTCCTAAACCTGATGGGCTTCTATCACCTCAACCATCAGACAATCATAGACCAGTTCGACTACCAGTTTGGGCTTCAACTTTGACTGTCCTGTCTTCTCAGTAGAGCTCCAGGCCTCTGTTCCTGTACAATAACTACAACTGTGTGCAGGTGTGTTATTTGTCCTGTATTCTCTTCGACCCCAGTGGGTACCTACTGTTATCTTGGTTGTCATCCAGGGGTGGGACAGAACCTCCTTTTGGCACTAATCTGGCCTTGAGGCTAGCATCTCTAACTTGGTCTAGTCCGCATGCAAGGCCACCCAGAGCGCAGCCACCACCAGTCTGCTACATGCTCACTCCTCACTCCCAAGCATCTGGCCTACTGGGGCCTGCCTGTCGGTATTCCTGTATTGTCTGTAGTACTTTTATTATTTCCCTCCCTGTATGTAAAAATTAATTCAAGGTGACAGGTCTACTTTACAACTGGAACTCAATTGAATACAAAAATTGTTCAAGACAGACTTTACTTTGATACATGTTGCAAGAAGCCTTAAAGGAGTAATAAATATTTATTATAAAAATACATATATATGATTTTTCCTGTAGAATAAAACAAGGGTTTTCCCACTGCTGGGATTTGCTTGATTCAACTGACAGGAAGTAATGCTGTTACAGTCACCTTGTATGTAGAACTGCAGTCAGTGGCTCACAGCTCCCTTACAATACAATGGAACAACTGTCAGGACATCAGCTGAGTTGTAGGGGAGCTCTCTGGACACCAGAGGGCACCATTAATATAAAAGCAACCCCCCCCAAAAAAAAAAACACATATAATGCCTAAAACCTCTGCACAATTCATCTCCCAGCAGTGTAGTTCTCATGTTTTACTCACCAGGGAAGGCCCTTCAGCAGAAGTCCCCCAGAACAATTAGTGGAGGGGGAACATGCAAAAGGGGAGTGTTGTGGAAGTGAGGGAAGGGGTGGTCCTAAGACAAGAGCGTAGGGAGTGGATTGCGTGGTCAGGCATCAGTAAGCGAGCCCTGCCCACCCATCCCTGTTTAGGGGTAGCAATTTTTCTTTGTGCTGTTGCAGGACCGGCGGTGGTGTCCTTGACTGGTGGGGGTATGTTGAGTGTGAACAAGGCAATTCATGGTGGAACCTTAGGAATGGAACCCTAGGGAGGTTTGCCCCAGGCTTAAGCCGTAGGTGGTCACGTAACCCATTTGCAGCTGGCTGGGTTAACTGGTTAATATGTACGTTTGGGAAAGCGGATAATGGTTTGGTGTAGCATGAGCCTGTTTTTATTTGGCCATGCTGAGGAGGATGTGAATGAAGATTGGAAGTGGTTATTAAGGGGCAAGGATGTTTTTGTAAACCTGTTTTTTATGGTGCAACAATGGAACCATGTTGGCTCATTCTTAAAGTGTTAGTAATTTCCCATTATAAATAGCCTGCATTTTGTAGAGCTTCAAAAGTTGAACTGAATGCAAACCAGGCACACTTTTTAGACCATTCCAAGTATGTCATTCGTTTTAAATAACTATTGCGGCTCTGCTGCAGAGCCTCCGTGTTGACCAACATGGATCTCCTGCTGACATCTTTACAGTTGAAAGCAGGAGACATCAAAGTTTGAATGCAGATATCTCTCAAGCCATAGCGGTTTGAGAGATACTTTTTTTGCATTCATTTCAACTTTTGAAGCTTTACAAAATGCAAGCTACTGATAATGGGACATTACTAACACTTTAAAGGATTTATAGTTTTATAAATGAAGTGGCCTGTTATTACCCAATATATTGTGTGGTGGTGTTATTTCCTTATACCCTCATCCTTTTGCATGTATTCTTACAATAAAGGTTTACTATTCCTTTAACATATTAAGGATCACTAATGTTTTGGTATGAAAATGAAATGTATTGTTGAGCTGCTTCTACTGAGTGGAACAAGGGTTCTCCATCCAGTGACAGGTGATGCTTATCCTAAAGTTATTGCACTTTATTCTGTCACAAGGCAGTGGAGCTGTTATTGTTCACCACTCCGTCAGAATACAAGAGAAATACTGTCTGGACACCAACAGCGTAATATATAACTGACCCCGACCCCAGTATGGTATGGATCAGAATAATGTTTGGATGAAGCATTTCCTAGCACTGAAAGAGATAATTGTTACTTTTGGTGTTTAGCAGTGATTGATACATTTGACCTCCCCCATATTTACCTTCCAGACTGAATGTGACTCGTGTCTCCCCAGATCTCTTCTCTCCCAGTCTGATCCAGTTTCTGTCCTCGTCCTGTAGCCACTCTGTCACCACACAGTGGAATGACCCCTGCTGACCGTGGTCTGGTCTCAGGATCCGCAGGAGGTAGGTGTCCGTGGAGACCCACTCACTGACACTCTTGGAGGTGAACGCGGGGCTGCGTGACAGGACCCCATCCTGACTCAATCTTATAATCTCCAGTGGAGAAGTGGCGCTGTGTGGGGAGAAGAACCAGGCAAGGCTCAGGGTGGCACCTGGTGACCTGGCCTGGACGTGGCAAGTAATGGTCATCTGGTCTTGTTCTCTGCTGAGATCCAGGACGTGCGGGGTGGAGTCCACCCATGAGTTGGCTTCCTGTACAGAAGGAGACAATGACCTATCAGTGAGACATGTGGGGCCACTAGTAATATGACAAACCCAGCAATTAAAGAGTTAAATGAGTGAGTAAAATGGCATAAACAGTCCTCTCTGGGGTCTATTTAACCCTTCACAGTGCATTGCGCACCCCTCAGATCCCTTCATGTTTCAATAAAATATCGCTATAGAAGAGCTGTAAAACGATCCGCTGCGCTTAGTATATAACAGAACTACGCCAGAACGTTTACGCTATGTGAAGAAGTATAATGTTGCTTTCCCTGCATCATCTAAACCAGTGGTTCTCAATCTTTGGCTCAGGCACCCCTAACGCAGGGTCTGACATTTTTGGGGTGCACATAAGAATTTTAGGCCATTTTTCAAGGAGTAATGAAGGGTTCAAATTCATAAATATATAGTTATTTAGGACTTGACCTCCGAGTAACAAAATCCAAACATACTGAACAGAACCGTTTCCATAAATATGTATTTGAGACTCAACGTTCACATATTTGTCAAAGGTTTTATATAAAAAAAAGAAGGACACCCAAAGGAAATGTCCGAGTCACATTGAAGTGCCACTGCAGCCAGGGCGAGAGCCTGGTCTAAACACAGACCTCTACAGTGGTGTCTTATTGGCCCCTTCAGTCAGCCACCTCCCATACCAGGGACCATCTTATCCCCTTCCTCCAGTGCACCAAGAAAGGGGTGGAAGTGCCAAATGTCTCAGTCTGAGCTATAATGTGGGTGGAGACTTAATCACGGTAGGCGGGGCTGGAAGGAGGAAGGTGGGGTTTGCTTGGAAAATGGGTGGAATTAGGCTGGCAAGTGTGTGTGGGGGGGGAGGGGGCTACTGGGAAATTCACCAAAAATATTGAATCAACCCGAGTCCCAGAGACCTGAAAATGAATCCTGAAAACCAGTTCTGTTTTTGTGCCTCCATCCTCTGTTACTCCACAGCTAAAATTTGTACACAAGCACTCATCCTCTCCCGCATGGACTACTGTAACCTTCTCTCTGGTCTTCCTGCCTCTCACTCCATACACTTCAATCCATACAGAATGCTGCAGCACACATTACCCTATTCTCCCCCAGGTTTGTCCCCTGCCCCCCCTCCTCCTACAATCTCTACAATGGTTGCCTATCAAGCTCCGGATATCTTAAATAATCTTACTTCTCTCATTCAAGACCCTTCTCACCTCTACCGCTTCCTACACTTCCCTCTGATCTCCGTTATACCCCATCCCGCCACTTACAATCAGCCGATGGCAATCTCCTCTCAAGTTCTCTTGTGTCTACAGCCCTCTCGAGTATCGAACCCTTATCCTCATTGCTCCGTATCTATGGAATAACTCCACCCTGCGCCACTGCACTTATCTTGTGGTCTCCAAGTCTTGTATTTAAAACTACACCTCCTCAACAAAGCTTCAACAAGCCACTGCCCCCGTCTGTACACACCACTGCCCCTATCTATACACCACTGCACCTCTATACACACCACTGCCCCTATCTATATACCACTGCCCCTATCTATACACACCACTGCCCTGATCTATACCACCCACTGCCCCATCTATACACCACTGCCCCATCTATACACCACTGCCCCTATCTATACACCACTGCCCCTATCTATACACCACTGCCACCTCTATACACACCACTGCCCCCTCTGTGCACACACTGCCCTGATCTATACACCACTGCCCCATCTATACACCACTGCCCTGATCTATACACCACTGCCCTGATCTATACACCACTGCCCCTATCTATACACCACTGCCCCTATCTATACACCACTGCCACCTCTATACACACCACTGCCCCTATCTATACACCACTGCCACCTCTATACACACCACTTCCCCTCTGTGCACACCACTGCCCCTATCTATACACACCACTGCCCTATCTATACACCACTGCCCCCTCTGTACACACCACTGCCCTATCTATACACACCACTTCCCCCTCTATACACACCACTGCCCTATCTATACACACCACTTCCCCCTCTATACACACCACTGCCCCTATCTATACACACCACTGCCCCTATCTATACACACCACTTCCCCCTCTGTGCACACCACTGCCCCTATCTATACACCACTGCCCCTCTGTACACACCACTGCCCCTATCTATACACACCACTTCCCCCTCTATACACACCACTGCCCCTATCTATACACACCACTGCCCCTATCTATACACACCACTGCCCCGATCTATACACCACTGCCCCTATCTATACACACCACTGCCCCGATCTATACACCACTGCCCCATCTATACACCACTGCCCCTATCTATACACCACTGCCCCTATCTATACACCACTGCCCCTATCTATACACCACTGCCACCTCTATACACACCACTGCCCCCTCTGTGCACACCACTGCCCTGATCTATACACCACTGCCCTGATCTATACACCACTGCCCCTATCTATACACCACTGCCCCTATCTATACACCACTGCCACCTCTATACACACCACTTCCTCTATCTATACACCACTGCCACCTCTATACACACCACTGCCCTGATCTATACACCACTGCCCCATCTATACACCACTGCCCTGATCTATACACCACTGCCCTGATCTATACACCACTGCCCCTATCTATACACCACTGCCCTGATCTATACACCACTGCCCTGATCTATACACCACTGCCCTGATCTATACACCACTGCCCCTATCTATACACCACTGCCCCTATCTATACACCACTGCCCCTATCTATACACCACTGCCCTTATCTATACACCACTGCCCCTATCTATACACCACTGCCCCTATCTATACACCACTGCCCTTATCTATACACCACTGCCCCTATCTATACACCACTGCCCTTATCTATACACCACTTCCCCCTCTATACACACAACTGCCCCTATCTATACACACCACTGCCCCCTCTATACACACCACTTCCCCTATCTATACACACCACTGCCCCCTCTATACACACCACTGCCCCTATCTATACACCACTGCCCCTATCTATACACCACTGCCCCTATCTATACACCACTGCCCCTATCTATACACCACTTCCCCCTCTATACACACAACTGCCCCTATCTATACACACCACTGCCCCCTCTATACACACCACTTCCCCCTCTATACACCACTGCCATCTCTATACACCACTGCCCCCTCTATACACCACTGCCACCTCTATACACACCACTGCCTCTATCTATACACCACTGTCCCCTCTGTACACACCACTGCCTCTACCATCTCTGTACACACCACTGTCCCCTCTGTACACACCACTGACACTACCATCTCTGTACACACCACTGCCCCTATCTATACACCACTGCCCCTATCTATACACCACTGCCACCTCTATACACACCACTGCCCCTATCTATACACCACTGCCCCTATCTATACACACCACTTCCCCCTCTATACACCACTGCCCCGATCTATACACCACTGTCCCCTCTGTACACACCACTGCCCCGATCTATACACCACTGCCCCATCTATACACCACTGCCCCTATCTATACACCACTGCCACTACCATCTCTGTACACACCACTGCCCCTATCTATACACCACTGCCCCTATCTATACACCACTGCCACCTCTATACACACCACTGCCCCTATCTATACACCACTGCCCCTATCTATACACACCACTTCCCCCTCTATACACCACTGCCCCGATCTATACACCACTGTCCCCTCTGTACACACCACTGCCCCGATCTATACACCACTGCCCCATCTATACACCACTGCCCCTATCTATACACCACTGCCACTACCATCTCTGTACACACCACTGCCCCTATCTATACACCACTGCCCCTATCTATACACCACTGCCACCTCTATACACACCACTGCCCCTATCTATACACCACTTCCCCCTCTATACACCACTGCCCCGATCTATACACCACTGTCCCCTCTGTACACACCACTGCCCCGATCTATACACACCACTGTCCCCTCTGTACACACCACTGCCACTACCATCTCTGTACACACCACTGCCCCTATCTATACACCACTGCCACCTCTATACACACCACTGCCCCCTCTATACACCACTGCCCCCTCTATACACACCACTGCCCCTATCTATACACCACTGCCCCCTCTATACACCACTGCCACCTCTATACACACCACTTCATCTATCTATACACCACTGCCACTGCTCCTCCATACAAACAGCTGCCACTGCCACCTCTATACACACAGCTGACGCTGCCAGCGAGGAGCCTCTTGTATGTGTTTGAGTTTATCTGGGGCTGTTTGACCCAGAACTGTGCCTCTGGGCAGAGTTGAGTCTATCTGGGGCAGTGTGTTCCCAGAACTGAGCCTATCTAGGGTTGTGTTTGATTCAGAGTTGAGTTGGGGCAGTGTGTGACCAACATCTGAGCCTCTCTGGGGTTGCATTTGACTCTAGGGTAATGTTTGATTCATAGATGAGCCTATCTAGGGTTTTGTTTGATTCATTGTTGAACCTTTCTGGAATTGTGTTTGACTCAGAGCTGAGACTATTTGGTGGTATGTTAGGCTCGGCTCTGAGTCAAACATAACACCAGATAGACTTGGCTCTGAGCCTATCTGGTGCTATGTTTGACTCAGAGCTGTACTATTTTGAGATTTTATACCTGTACCCACCTGGTGGTATGACTTGTATCTGCAGAGTGTTGGAGTTGCCTGAGGCTTGTATCGCTCCAGTTTCTTTGCTCAGAATGCCCATTGTGCACTGGTACCACCCAGCCTGCCTTCTCTCTGTCCTGTGGATCCTCAGAGTGGAGAGTCTGTCTGATACGGAGAGTTGGACCTTCCCCTGGAAACTAGGCAGTGAGTCTCCCCAGGCCAGGCTGCCATCATGGGACAGCTGGACCAGCTTCTGATATTGGCCGTGGGGGTCTGTGCTGGGCCGGAAGCTCCATGTCCAGGTGAGGGGTCTGTCCGACAGCTTGTAATCAGCTGACACTTTGCAGTGGAGGGTCTGGGAGTTTCCAATCACCACCTGTGGACTCCGGGCGATGAGGGAGACTGAGAGAGAAGAGGCTGCGGGGAGAGAGAGGTGGAATGGTCATTATCCCTTACATACAGACCCCCAAGTGCTGACATTTGGCCGAGGGGGGGTGATGGGAATTGGAGTCTTGCAGCTGGAGGACCCAACATTGCCTATCCATACCCCAGAATAATGTACTATAAATAAATCAATGCCTGAGACTGTTGGGGGGAGGGGGACAGGGCCAGATTCAGAAATAGGAAGTAGAGAAATTCTGGGTAAACCAATTAAACTAATAGAGAAGGCATGAAAACACCCCACAATTTGTATAATATAAAAATAGTTTGCAATAAACAAAATAATATAAATAAAGAGCAATTTATGGTGCAGTCATACAGATGGGTGTGCTAATCAGGAATAGATGTAACGATGGCTAAAAATTGATGTGGCCCATAGACACAGACCAAAATTAAGGTTATATATAACATAAGTGGTACGAAAAACCTTCATTTTATGCCCATAGGCACACAGGCACATACAGGCAGTATTTAGACTGTAAGGACCTGCACCACATAGGGGCCCTACTGGGCAGGAAAATACAGATGCGTGGAGCTGAACACTGGAGACTGATATATGTCATGGAGAAGAGATTGACCACTGGTGTATTGCAACACCAAAAAGGAAACAAAAAAGCACACACAATCTGAGTGTAGACTGTAAATATGATTCCGTTTTATCCTTCCTCTGAGCCTTCACCAAGTGAGTTCCTATTTCAAAGTACACCTCCTCCACCGTGGGAATCACCTCTTCTTTAGGGCAGGTATTTAACTCACCTTCATTAGAAGCAATCCAGCCTCTTGGTGTTATCGCTTCCACTGGACAACCCCCAGTGTGGGTATCCTTGCATCACCTCCTCCCGTCTATAGTCTCCACTCCTTAGGAATCCCTCCTGATCTTTCCTCTGCAGGTTACAGATGTGTTCTACTGGTAAAGGTATGGACCACTGGTATAGATGCCTTCTAATGGTGAAGAGATTGACCACTGGTATAGATGTGTTCTAGTGGTGAAGAGATGGACTATTGGTATAGATGTGGTGTAGTGATTAAGAGATGGACCACTTGTAAATATGTGTTGTATTGGTGAAGATATAGACCACTGTTATAGGTGTGGTGAAGAGATGGGCCACTGGTATAGATGTCTTCTACTGGTGAAGAGATGTACCACTGGTATAGGTGTGTTCTGGTGGTGAAGAGCTGGACTACTGGTACAGATGTGATGTAGTGATAAAGGGATGGACCACTTCTATACATGTGTTCTAGCAGTGAAGAGGTGGACGTGTATTGATTTGTTGTAGTGGTAAAGATACGGCCCACTGGTATAGGTGTGCTTTTGGTGAAGAGATGGACCACTGGTATAAATGTGTTCTAGTGGTGAAGAGATGGACCACTGGTATAGTTGTGTTCTAGTGGTGAAGAGATGGACCACTAGTGTAAATGTGTTCTAGTGGATAAGAGATGGACCGCTGGTATACATGTGTTCTAGTGGTATAGATGCGTTCTAGCGGTGAAGGGATGGACCGCTGGTATAGTTGTGTTGTAGTGGTGAAGAGATGGACCACTGGTATAGATGTGTTCTAGTGCTGAAGAGATGGACCGCTGGTATAGGTGTGTTCTAGTGGTATAGATGCGTTCTAGCGGTGAAGGGATGGACCGCTGGTATAGGCGCGTTCTGGCGGTGAAGGGATGGACCGATGGTATAGGTGCGTTCTGGCGATGAAGGGATGGACCGCTGGTATAGGCGCGTTCTGGCGGTGAGGGGATGGACCGCTGGTATAGGCGCATTCTGGAGGTGAGGGGATGGACCGCTGGTATAGGCGCGTTCTGGCGGTGAGGGGATGGACCGCTGGTATAGGTGCGTTCTGGCGGTGAAGGGATGGATCGCTGGTATAGGAGCGTTCTGGAGGTGAAGGGATGGACCGCTGGTATAGGCGCATTCTGGCGGTGAAGGGATGGACCGCTGGTAGAGGCGCGTTCTGGTGGTGAAGGGATGGACCGCTGGTATAGGTGCGTTCTTGCGGTGAAGGGATGGACCGCTGGTATAGATGCGTTCTAGCGGTGAAGGGATGGACCGCTGGTATAGGCGCGTTCTGGCGGTGAAGGGATGGACCGATGGTATAGGTGCGTTCTGGCGATGAAGGGATGGACCGCTGGTATAGGCGCGTTCTGGCGATGAAGGGATGGACCGCTGGTATAGGCGCTTTCTGGTGGTGAGGGGATGGACCGCTGGTATAGGCGCGTTCTGGCGGTGAGGGGATGGACCGCTGGTATAGGCGCGTTCTGGCGGTGAGGGGATGGACCGCTGGTATAGGTGCGTTCTGGCGGTGAAGGGATGGATCGCTGGTATAGGAGCGTTCTGGCGGTGAAGGGATGGACCGCTGGTATAGGCGCATTCTGGCGGTGAAGGGATGGACCGCTGGTATAGGCGCATTCTGGCGGTGAAGGCATGGACCGCTGGTATAGGAGCGTTCTGGCGGTGAAGGCATGGACCGCTGGTATAGGAGCGTTCTGGAGGTGAAGGGATGGACCGCTGGTATAGGCGCATTGTGGCTGTGAAGGGCTGGACTGCTGGTATAGGCGCGTTCTGGCGGTGAGGGGATGGACCGCTGGTATAGGCGCGTTCTGGCGGTGAGGGGATGGACCGCTGGTATAGGCGCGTTCTGGCGGTGAGGGGATGGACCGCTGGTATAGGTGAGTTCTGGCGGTGAAGGGATGGATCGCTGGTATAGGTGCGTTCTGGCGGTGAGGGGATGGATCGCTGGTATAGGTGCGTTCTGGTGGTGAAGGGATGGACCGCTGATATAGGTGCGTTCTGGTGGTGAAGGGATGGACAGATGGTATAGGTGCGTTCTGGCGGTGAGGGGATGGATCGCTGGTATAGGTGCGTTCTGGTGGTGAAGGGATGGACCGCTGATATAGGTGCGTTCTGGTGGTGAAGGGATGGACAGATGGTATAGGTGCGTTCTGGCGATGAAGGGATGGATCGCTGGTATAGGCGCATTCTGGTGGTGAAGGGATGGACCGCTGGTATAGGCGCGTTCTGGCGGTGAGGGGATGGACCGCTGGTATAGGCGCGTTCTGGCGGTGAGGGGATGGACCGCTGGTATAGGAGCGTTCTGGCGGTGAAGGGATGGACCGCTGGTATAGGTGCGTTCTGGCGGTGAAGGGATGGACCGCTGGTATAGGTGCGTTCTGGAAGTGAAGGGATGGACGGCTGGTATAGGCGCGTTCTGGCGGTGAAGGGATGGACCGCTGGTATAGGCGCGTTCTGGCGGTGAAGGGATGGACTGCTGGTATAGGCGCGTTCTGGCGGTGAAGGGATGGACCTCTGGTATAGGCGCGTTCTGGCGGTGAAGGGATGGACTGCTGGTATAGGCGCGTTCTGGCGGTGAAGGGATGGACCTCTGGTATAGGTGCGTTCTGGTGGTGAAGGGATGGACCGCTGATATAGGTGCGTTCTGGTGGTGAAGGGATGGACAGATGGTATAGGTGCGTTCTGGCGATGAAGGGATGGATCGCTGGTATAGGCGCATTCTGGTGGTGAAGGGATGGACCGCTGGTATAGGCGCGTTCTGGCGGTGAGGGGATGGACCGCTGGTATAGGCGCGTTCTGGCGGTGAGGGGATGGACCGCTGGTATAGGAGCGTTCTGGCGGTGAAGGGATGGACCGCTGGTAGAGGCGCGTTCTGGTGGTGAAGGGATGGACCGCTGGTATAGGTGCGTTCTGGAAGTGAAGGGATGGACGGCTGGTATAGGCGCGTTCTGGCGGTGAAGGGATGGACCGCTGGTATAGGCGCGTTCTGGCGGTGAAGGGTTGGACTGCTGGTATAGGCGCGTTCTGGCGGTGAAGGGATGGACCTCTGGTATAGGCGCGTTCTGGCGGTGAAGGGATGGACTGCTGGTATAGGCGCGTTCTGGCGGTGAAGGGATGGACCTCTGGTATAGGCGCGTTCTGGTGGTGAAGGGATGGACCGCTGGTATAGGCGCGTTCTGACGGTGAAGGGATGGACCGCTGGTATAGGCGCGTTCTGGCGGTGAAGGGATGGACCGCTGGTATAGGTGCGTTCTGGAGGTGAAGGGATGGATCAGCGGTTGGAGACGAGTTCTAGGGGTAATAAGATGGAAATCTTGAATAGGCCTGTTCCAGTGGTCAAGATAACTTTTAAAAGTAAATAAAGGCCAATTGTTAAAGAATGGGAACAAAACTGTTGAAACAGAAGTGGTTTTGCTGTCTGATAGAAATCCCACTGTAGTAATAAAATGACCTGATGGTGGTTTGGGATTTTGCAATCGCCCTTCTAGTTGTGTTGTAGACATTATTACAGTGATAACCACAATTACATTTCTATGCAATGCTAACCTTCTTATTACACAAAGCTTCCTCTTACCAGATAACAGGTAGTTGCCCTCATCCTGTAACTGCAGTTAATATAATTGTTATACATGTATGTCTGTTCTATTACTATTACATACAAACATGTAAGAAATACATAATAGTAAGTTACTTATTCTTCTGCTCTGTCTATAGCATTAGTAGCTATCACCAGACAACGTGCTACTGGCAATGTCCATCCCCAGCCAACAAGTGCTACCGACAATGCCAATCCAGCAAGTGTTACCGGCAGTGTCCATCCCCAGCCAACAAGTGCTACCGGCAGTGCCCATCCAATCCAGTAAGTGCTACCGACAATGCCAATCCAGCAAGTGTTACCGGCAGTGTCCATCCCCAGCTAACGAGTGCTACCGGCAGTGCCCATCCAATCCAGTAAGTGCTACCGGCAGTGCCAATCCAGCAAGTGTTACCGGCAGTGTCCATCCCCAGCCAACGAGTGCTACCAACAGTGCCCATCCAATCCAGTAAGTGCTACCGGCAGTGCCAATCCAGCAAGTGTTACCGGCAGTGTCCATCCCCAGCCAGCGAGTGCTAACGGCAGTACCCATCCAATCCAGTAAGTGCTACCGGCAGTGCCAATCCAGCAAGTGTTACCGGCAGTGTCCATCCCCAGCCAACGAGTGCTACCGGCAGTGCCCATCCAATCCAGTAAGTGCTACCGGCAGTGCCAATCCAGCAAGTGTTACCGGCAGTGTCCATCCCCAGTCAACGAGTGATACCGGCAGTGCCCATCCAATCCAGCAAGTGCTACCGGCAGTGCCAATCCAGCAAATGTTACCGGCAGTGTCCATCCCCAGCCAATGAGTGCTACCGGCAGTGCCCATCCAATCCAGTAAGTGCTACCGGAAGTGTCTATCTCCATTCAACAAGTGCTACTGGCAATGTCCATCCCCAGCCAGCCAGTTCTACCAGCAGTGCATGTTATTAGGATGTCAGTGATTCAGCACCAATGGATTAACTAAAATGCTTCAGGCACAGATTTATTCCCTGTGATCAGTCATGGATTGCCGTTCTGTCATGCTCCTTCTACTTTTCAGGGTTTTTCTGGACTATTTTGCTGGTTATTTGGTAATGCTCTTGCTGGCTGGAATGTCTTGCCATGATCAGAATCTAGTCTTGTTCATGTACTTTCACTGTTCCTGACCTGGTTATTCCTGACCACCCCTTTGTTACCTGATTTGGCTTCTCAACTGTTTATTCCAGTATCAACCCTTGGCTTGGCTCTCTCGACTATTCTCCTGCTTGCTCCATGTGTTCTGCGTTTCCCGACTGGTTTCTCGACCCGGGCTGGTTTTTATATTCTCTATGACTCATCCTCGGTATGTCCCTGCCTGTTAGTTACCGACGCGGCCTGTCGACCATTCTCCGCCCTGCTTCCTTGTTCCCTCCTTGACTAATCCTGTTCCCGGTCCAGCTCAACATCATTGACCTGGTCGAGTCTGACTTACCGAATACCAGTCAAGCTCGAAACCTTCAGCTTCCAGTTGAGTCCAACTAGTTGTATTCCTTTCTGGTTCTTGTTAGTTCCAGTTTACTCGACTACTGTTGAGCCTGTCATTTTGCCCCCTAGTGTTCATTCTGCTGTCTTCTGTTAATTTAAGTTTGTGTAACAGAGACAAATCATATTGTGTGTAGGTTTTCCTCTCTGCTTCCATTCTCAATGAGTAGCTGCAGCCGCAGCAAGGCATCTTTTGAGCAGCCAACGTTCACCAGCTACACTCTCCAACCGGTGCTCCCCAGCTACTGACTCACTGAGGCCTACCCAGCAATACAGTCCTGTATTGTCTACTGTTGCTTCATTATTTATATTAATAGCTGCCTGTTCTCTATTGGTGGAGATTCTACTCTACTAAGTTTATACCAGCAGCTTACAATGGCGCTTCCTGATTTGACTGCGACATTTAGACTGAGCCATGAATACAGATCCCGCAGAAGTGTGTAGATTCGTGATCCAACAAGGGGCCAGACTTGAGTAACACACTGCACAGATCTAGCAGATCGATTCTAAGCTGGACTCCATAGCTACTATGCTAGAGCATATGCAACAGTGCTTTGAGGCTTCTATATCTTCGAAGAGTAGCACAGTTGCTACTCCAGCCATTACATCTTCTGCTTCTGGTTGGTTACCCACCAGAATACTGCTACCTGAGTGTTACGATGGGTTACCCTCTGAGTTCCGTGATTTCTTGAACCAATGCTACCTGCACTTCAGGAGCTAGCCTGAGGCTTATGCTTACCATCAGACCCGCGTCACTTTTATTATTTCTTTTTTACGGGGATCCGCATTAGTGTGGGTGTTTCCTCTTCTGGATCACCAGTCTCCCCTTTTGTCTGATTTTGACTTTTATTTCCGCTTTCCTTTCCTTTGATGCCCCAGGGAGGCGAGCTATGGCCAAATCGACCATTTTAGAATATCAACAGGGTCTAGAACTCTAATGCAATATGCGGTGGAGTTCTGGACTTGGGCTTATGACAATGAGTGGGATGACAATGCCATTAAAGCTACCTCAGCAAAGGGTTGTCTGAGCATCTCAAAGACGAGTTAACTACTCGCCCTATTCCAGACTCACTTGAGGATATTATTGCTCTGTGTGCTACCCTGGAACATAGGATCCAAGAAAGTTGATGCGAATGAGATTTGAGATCATAACTGTCATCATGTTCCTAAAGCACAGATGCGCTTTCCAGACTCCGGTTACCTCTTCTCACCCCGCAGGAGAGCCTATGGAAGTGGGTCATGTTTTTCATTTGTCTTATGAAGAAAAAACAGATGCATGTTAGGCTTTAGTCTTTACTGTATACAGGCTGGTCATATTGCCCGCTCGTGCCCAAATAAGTTGGGAAATGCTCAGACTTAGGATCAAGAGAGGGACTCATCCTAAGTCATTCATCTGTTTCTTCCAAAGATGATGATAAACTTGTTGTTCCTGTGTCTGTTCCTTTGGTACCAAGACAGTTCTGGTGTCCGCTTAATTTATTCTGGTGTCTCCGGTCTCTTCATGGACATATCTTTGTTAAGCAACATGGCATCCATTCCCTCCCTAAGAGGTTCCTACTCGCATTGTTTTCATACTCTGTTACCCCTTTAGGGATGGTCTAATTACTCTACTCATATGACCATTTCTTTGACCTAGAGTATGGCTTGTCTCATGCTGAGGTTCTCTCACTTGACCTAATTTCTTGCCTTACTAGCCCATTGATTCTGAGGTTCCCTTGGCTTCAGAAGA